>ML801641.1:185530-206120 GCA_009831015.1 Picea engelmannii
TAAATTATATTTTAATATTAAATTAATCATATTTAATGCATAATATTATTAAAGTTGACTTCCTTTACCATAATTTTTTATTCTTTTATTTAAGTTATATTTTAATATTAAATTAATTATTACGCCGAAGACATTCTTTTAAGGGGCGGTTCTTTTCCAAACTTCGTTGTCTGTCTAAAGCCTATCAAAACCTGCCACCTGTCATCCTCTGCACTCTACTTAATATACCGTCCACCTGTCTCATCCCCCACTTGAACCATCCCTTCCCATATACACTGACTCTATTATGCTTGCATCGTTCTTCAAGCGACGTCTGTCTTTCTATTATGCAAATACAGTAAGAGCATGCTCTTTGCAAACATGTCATGTCCTTTATTTGAGTGAATTGATTTCAATGTCGTGTTGAAGCACACACACAATGAATGATGTTTGGAAAGTTGCAGAGAATATAAAACAATTGACGAATAAGGGCGAGGATGAGAATGGAGTCGAATTTGGATGGGAATTTAGAGGCATGTAGTCCATAACATCATGGAATCATTAAATCCATGACATTTTGCACCATTGCATATAAAGCAAGAGTCTCCTCCTCCTGCTGCTACATCTACAGTGACAACCACCGAATAATGGCTTCGAAGATGTGGTGGAGCTTAGGCTCCCTCTCTTGGAACCAATTAGCGGTGCTCCAGTCGAGGTGGTCATTTGTTACCAGGATAGTTTTCTGCATTGGCAAGGTTGTTGAACATGGCAACTTGGATCACACTCAAAGTAGTATCCGCAGGCCAGAGGTTAGTGTCAGTGCCATGTGCCACCAAATCTTGTCTCTCTTCATTTAGTCAGGTCTTTGTCATGTTTCTAACAAATGGATGAGATGCTTATTTTTCTTGTGAGAAAATTTTGTGTTTTTCATTTGTTATCACTCCGTAAATTTCCTTGGTTGTGGAGGTGAGTCACAGAGGTAACCACAAACCAATATTGAGGTTGGAAGCTAGCCCTTCCAACCCAAAGAGGGATATCTCTTTCAAATCAATCAATGAAAGGATTGATTTAGTTTTACTCAAAGGCTAGATCTAGAACAAAACAAGGTTTATAGAGTTGGTGGCAAAGCAGATGAAAAATCCATTGGGCAATGGAGTCATAGGTCAGAGATCAACAAACTATTGGACACTGGTGAGTTGGAAAATGGCTTATCAAAGGAAAGATATAAAACACTTCTTTATACCAAGTAGATATCATTGTAGTAGAAATAACATAAATAAACCACTAATCCCTCAGGGCATCTATCATTAAGGATGAATCCCAAGGAAATTAAAGCAGGAACATGGAAGGAAAATACATGCACAGGGCATCGGATTCAGATGAATTCATACACATCTATTTCACTTTAACATATAAAAGAAAACATAGAACATAAAATGATTCAACAGTGAGATCACATACACAAAGAAAGTACAAGGATAAAAAATCAATAATCACATGTATCTCTGATGTCAAGTTCCAGGTACTTCTGGTCTCAAAATTTCATTAATTTCAGAAAAACTTACAATATGCAGTCGATAAAACTTTCTCACTCACTCGCTAGCCATGAGTTCATGAATGATCCAAAAATATATAGAAGATACATCTTCTATTCTCCAAGATTCGAGTTCAACTGCCTATCTAAGTTAAGATATGGTTACAAGATATTCCGGCAAATAAATATGAACTAACTGCATAAAATAAGCAGTAAAAATTGACTCATTAATTACATCATGACAACTAAACAAAAGAGATCATTTAATCCATATCTTGATGTTCTTTGGACAAGGCATTCGTTGGGGATGAATTAACACCTTTTATGACCTCTCCATGTCGATCTGGACACCTTCTGGATGCTCTGTCACAGTTGCGCAGCAAGGTCGTGACACAACAATAACCTACAACAAAAACGTAGCAGACTCGCTGGAAAATAGGGGTCAAAGATGTCATCATATATCCAAAATAATAATAGTTGTTACAAAATTGAGAGAGGTTTTTGTAGATGAAACTGGGATTGAGAAAAACCTCTTCCATTTTTTGAGAATTTCTCTCCATATTCTCGGGATATGCGCCATAATATAATGACCTAAACATGAAATCATTAATTGTTTAAATCTGAAAAAATATGCTGTAAAGATCCCTTCGAATATCCCAAACTATGACACTTGTGCAAAAACACAGAGAGGATTTTTTTATTGGGTCCGTGCTTGACAAAATTCTCTTTTGGTTTATAAAAAAACCTCTCTAGTTGTTCAGAAAGCGATCTTGAAGTTGACTGCAAAAATAATCATTTGTGCAGCATGCCCTGTAGACTTTGCACAATGAATTTGCTACGTAAATTCCTTTCTCCTTTCTTTACCTGTTTGACCTGTGCATGGCATATGGAATCCATCCAATGATATATTTACATTCAATATGATGATAGGTAGTCTTAGGACCACTTCATCCTCTTTTAAAACCTTATTTTCTTCTCAAATTTCAAAACCCTAATGTGCCTTAACATTGCAAAAATGAAGCCAAAATGCCTTTGATTGATAGACTTTCTTTTGTTTATGCAATCATGGTGGCCATTTATTCATCCTTCAATCGATATGTAGCTTCAACTCAAAAAGTAGTAAATAGACTTCATCACACTACCCAAAATAATAACTAGGACAGTTGCGCAACGTGCCTTGCTGTGCAATTGTAAATTTTGATTTTTAATGCTCATGACTAAATGCAACAGGCCTAAAAACAAAATATATGTGGAAAGATTATATGACCAATGCAAAAACCCACCCTTGATCAAATTATTGTACCCTTGTACCTTTTAACCAAATGCACAACACTAGGAGGTTGTGCAACGATTTGAGCAACACTTTAACTACTCAGTGATGTCACATGCCAAAAGTAGATCTAAGAAAGAATTCCATGGTATTTATAAGGCCAAGGCATGACTTTGATCCTACAACACATCAGATTCAAACTCAGACTCTATCAACCTATTTGTAGGACACTAACACTGGCTCCAATGGGGATGGCATCCTCTCTGTGAGGTGCCAAAGAACACCGTAGACTAGTAGCCTGATTATTGGGTTGTTCTGAAACCACCACTGATACCTTCAACCTACAAACTATGACCTGTGACCTTCCCCAACCAAATCCACTGAAAACCAAAAGTATACATTGCTGCAAACTACTGCACACTGCCGAAACTGAAACTGTACAATACTGAAAAAAACTCTCAAACTATGAGCTTATTGATAATAAAACTATCCTACTCTAAGCTAATCTCTGAGATATTTGATTAGGTGAAATAAAAAATCCAGTGCAGCCATATAAGCACTTTGTCAACTATTCCACCTCCTTGTTTACATTCCTTCATAGGAAAAATGAGAAGCCTACTTAACGACAACTCCAATAGAAACTTGCAAACAAATTCAACTTTGACAAAATTCAAAAACTTAGGCCCACTTGCTGACTCCGAGAATGTTGCAAAAGGATCCTCAAATGAATGCAAAATTAAATCATACTGTATCAACTCTTCAACTGCATTCCTACTTCCATTTAAATCCAACTGATAACTGTCACAAAGAGGCGGAAAATCCGCACTAAAATGCTGCAATGAAACCAATGCTGGAAACATAGTCCTAGTTGGTGAAAATACTAGTTGACCATCATCTTCATTTTCAGAATGACAATTGATCAATGGCTGCAAATTTGAACTGCAGAAATCCTCCAAATAACATGCTATAGGGTCATCAAACAGATGAGAAGGATGTTGCTGATTTATATTGTTATTAGCTTTCTCCAGTAAGTCTATATGACCTTGCAATAGTTCATACTCCTTTGCTTCATTGTTGATCTTGAGATTTTCTCTTAACAATTTAAACGAAGCAAAGCTTAAAGGCATAGAATTTTCATCAACAAACTCACTATTTTCCTCATGTTCAATGTCAAAAATAAAACTCATGTATTCTGGGCATCCATCAATTGGAACCTCTTCTACTTGTGTGTTTATTTCTTCTGGAGAATCAACCGGGATCTACTCTTGACTGGTTTCTTCAGATATTTCAAAAAATGAAAAATCTGAAACAAGATTTAAGTGGCCATGTTTACCTTTCCTTTCATCATCCAAAGAAGAAAATATCTGATCTATAACATTAGGATCCTTGAAACATATCTGAAGGCATATGTCATCATAATTCAGCTTCAAGAATCCAATGTGATTTTCCATAGACTCAGATTTTTGTACTTCATTAGTGATCTTAAAACCTTTTCTCAGTAATTCAAATGAAGCAAAGCACAAGGGTAAAAAATCACCTCCAGTAGGCTCGCTGCTTTCTCCATTTGCAATTATGAAATTATGATACGAGGGTTGCAAGCTGTCATTAATTTTCTGAAAGGAACCATTTTCTGATAAAAAACCTACAACTGGTTGCTTTATAGGATCAATATCATAATCATCCTCGTACTCATCATAGAGAGGTAAACTAGAGGCTTCTTGAAAACCATCAACAACATAATTTGTGACAAAAACTGGCTGATCATAATCTTTAGTAAACACATCATTATGACATTTTCCCAACAAATCCCTGGGATGATCAGTCTTATGCTCATAATGAGAAGGATTGGAATTCAAACCAATTGCTCCTTGCTCATGCTGTTTTTCTAGCTCTAATTCCTTGTCTACTATGTCTGCCCTCCATTCATCATCATCTTGGTATGATAATTTCCTACATGCTCTGAGATTATCCTCAACCTATAGGGCATCAACACACATTTTCTATAAGGTGACATACTTCCTTTCCAAAAGAAGCAAGGACATGTCTTGAGGAAAATTTGATGCATAATATAGCTTGGCATCATCTTCAAGTGGTTGGATCTCTTTGGGAATTTTATAATAAAGACTAGCAAACCTCCTAATGAAACTGGAGATGATTTCATCTTTCATTTTCCTCATGGCATAAAACTATTAAAGGAGTAGAGCCCATGACTTTCTCTTACCCCAAAATCTAAGGAAAGCTTCCCTCAATTCATCCCATGAGATAATCGACCAAGGATGGAAATGTATGAACCATGCTCTGGTATATGCTTGCAATGATTGAAAGATATGTAATTAATGATATGTACATGGAAATATAAGAAGTAACTAATGAAAATGAATAATATCTATTGTAAAAAATTTGTAGTTTGATACCTGGATCTCGGTCCTTTCATGCTTCTGTGAGTAAGGCTCGTCCTCTAGCGAAGTCTTTTAATTTGATTGAAGCATTATCAGAGTCACTAGGTGAATGATTTACAACCTCCTTGTGTCTGACTGTTGTCTACCATTAACAATCAGATCTATTCTTTGTCATTATTTTCCAAGGAAGATCTCACCTTCGTTCCCCGACAACGAAGCCAAAATGTTATCAGTCCGTAAATTGCCCTGGCTGTGGAGGCAAGTCACAGAGGTAACCAAAAACCAATCTTGAGGCTAGAAGCTAGCCCTTCCAACCCAGAGAGGGATCTCTCTTTCAAATCAATTACTTAAAGGATTGATTTTGTTTTACTCAAAGGCTAGGTCTCTAGAACAAAACAAGGTTTATAGAGTTGGTGGCAAAGCAAATGAAAAGTCCATTGGGCAATGAAGTCATAGGTTAGAGATAAACAAACTATTGGACATTGGTGGGTTGGAAAATGGCTTATTAGAGGTAAGATAGAAAACACTTCTTTATACAAATTAGATGTTTTTTTAGTAGAAATAACAAACAAAAAAAACACTAATCCCTCAGGGCATCTATCAAGGATGAATCCCAAGGAAAATATAGTAGAAACAATGATGGAAAATACATGCATAGAGCATAAGATTCAGATGAATTCATATACATATATTTCACTTTAACATATAAAAGAAAACATAGAACAAAAAATGATTCAACAGTGAGATCACATACACAAATAAATCACAAGGATGAAAAAGCAATAATCACATGTATCTCTGATGTCAAGTTCTAGGTATTCTGGTCTCAAAATTCCATTAATCTCATAAAAACTTACAATATGCAGTCAATAAAACTGTCTCACTCACTTGCCACCATGAGTTAATGAAGGATCCCAATATATATATAAAATACATCTTTTATCCTCCAAGATTCGATTTCAACTGCCTATCTAAGTTAAGATACGGTTACAAGATATTCTTGCAAATAAATATGAACTAACTGCAGAAAATAAGGAGTTAAAATTGACTCATTAATTACATAATGACAACTAAACAAAAGAGATATTTGAATCCCTATCTTGATGTTATTTTACCAAGGCATTTGTTGGGGATGAATTAGAACCTTTGCTGACTTGTCCATGTCGATCTAGACACCTTCTCGATTCTATGTCACAGTTGCGCAACAAGAACCTACATAAAAAACGCAACAGAGTTGCTGGAAAGTAGGGGTCAAATATGTCATCATATCTCCAAAATAATAATCGCTGTTACAAAACTAAGATATTGTTTTTTGTAGATGAACCCGTGCTTGAGAAAAACCTCTTCCATTTTTTGAAAATTCCTCTCCAACTTCTCGGGATCTGCACCAATAGATAATGACCTAAACAAGAAATCATTAAATGTTTAAATCCAGAAAAATAGGTTGTAAACATCCCTTCGAATCTGCCAAACTATGACAACGGTGAAAAAACAAAGCGAGGCTTTTGTTTTTTGGTCCATTATTGACAAAAGTCGCTTTGGGTTTTTCAAAAAACCTCTCCAGTTGTTCGGAAAGCGATCTTGAAGTTGAATGAAAAAACAGTTATTTGCGCAGGATGCCCTGCAGACTTTGCACAGTGAATTTGCTGCGTAAATTCCTTTCTCCTTTCTTTACCTGTTTGACCTGTGCATGGCATTTGGAAGCCATCCAATGATATCTTGGCATTCAATATGATGATAGGTAGTCCTAGGACCACTTCATCCTCTTTTAAAACCTTATTTGCTTCTCAAATTTCAAAACCCTAATGTGCCTTAACATTGCAAAAATGAAGCCAAACTACCTTCGACTGATATGCTTGCTTTTGTTTATGCATTCATGGTGGTCATTTCTTCATCCTCGAACCGATTTGCAGATTCAACTAAAAAATTATTAAATAAACTTCATCACACTACCCAAAATAATAACTAGTACAATTGTGTTGCGTGCCTCTCTGCGCAATTGTCAATTATTCTTTTTACTGCTCATGACCAAATGCAACATAACTAAAAACAAAATATATGTGGAAATATGATACGACCAATGCAAAAACCCACCCTTATCAAATAATTGTACCTTTGTACCTTTTAACCAAATATACAACACTATGAGATTGTGCAGCAATTTAACTACTCAATGATGTCACATGCCAAAAGGAAATCTAAGAAAAAATGCCATAGTCTTTATAAGACCAAGGCATGACTTTGATCAATCCTACAACACAAGAGACTCAAACTCATACTCTATCAACCCATTTATAAGACACTAACATCATTAAAAATCTTTTAAGATGATATATGGATTTTTTAATACTATCTAAAAAAACCTATATCTTTAAATTTCAAACCTTATGGCGTGACAAAAATTTAATTCCAAATGCATTACTGAAAGCTGTTGGAAAAAATTAAAGTAAATACCAAGGACTTAGTTTGATCTTTGGTTTGGACTTGCATTTTGAATTACAAAGTTTAAGATTTAGATGAAAAGGAAGGCTTCACAATTTGGCCGTGCTATATCTTTATTCAAATGAAAAGTTGTGGATTTGGAACAATATCGTATAATTTATTGGTTAAAAGAACGATGGGAAGATATTTACTATTTAAATATTGTTGTTAAAATTGAAAAGTAATTCATACTTGGAATTATATGTATATATTATTAAGGAATGTTACTTAATTTTAATATTCAATTAAAATAATGTTATTTAAAATCTGAAATGATTGAAAGACATTTTACTCTGTAATTAAAATTATTGGTTTAAGAATGTTTGAAAAAACGAAGAAGAAAATGCTTATTGGTTTAATGTTTAATTGTTGCACTGGGTTATGAAGATTCTTGATATTTATTTTTTCTCGTATTTTTCTTGGATCTTCCCTTACCCCCTTTTGACGGGGTGGGCGTCGAGGCATGTTATTAGTATAGGCTGCAACCATTTATACTGGAAGAGTCGGTATAAAAACGAACACGAGAGGTATAACCATGCTAGACCTTAAATAAAGTAATTTCGGGGGTATGTGAAGAGTACGTATAATCACGTGATGAAATCCTCTAATCACTCTTGCCTTCCTTCCTTCTTAGCATTCCTGCGAAATGGAGGGCAAAATTAATGGAGGATTTCATCACCAGAAAAAAAGAACCTTTAGTATTTTGTGGTTCAACTTCATGCATCTTTATCTTTTTGATTGTCCGTACAATAGTGTTTCTTTTGCTTTTGATGCCTCCTCTCTTTTGTGTAAATCACAAGAAGGCTTGGGAGATGCCAAACTCAAACCTAAGGAACTCTAGAGAAAACTTTAAATTCTTATATCGATACAAAATTCTTTAAATTGAAGAGTAGAAAAATCAATACAAATTATCCAATTTATAATTTCCATACCTCATTGTTCTAACGATCATCGTACTATGCACATAAGAGGAACAATTGCAATCCTAGACAATAAATTTGTTATGTATGTTCTTAAAGTTGACTATCTGTACACAAGAAATAATTTTAATCTATAAACTACTTCGAGATTATAACTTGATTATGAAAGACAATTTAGCATGCAAATGTATTTTGTTTTGGGGACCAATAAGTACATAATGCTCTGTATATTGGGTTTTCATTGTCGGATTTAAAGTTAATTAGGTCCAATGATGCACACCCCAACATACAAAACATTAAATGCTTTGTATCGGAGTACTTACTGCCCGTTATGTCCATTACTAAAATTTGGGCCTTATTGATCTGTTGCAACTCTTCTCATCATATCTCTTCATGTGCTGGCATATCCCTTGTTTTGTGACTGCAACATAGTCTTAGATAAATGATTTCTACCTTTGTGTTTACCAATTTTATCTTGATGAAAGAGATCACAACATCCAATAGACTACATATTTGTGCATATATTGGCAATACCTTAAGGGAAAATAGAACATGAAATGTAGAAAAATGTCTACACAAAACAAGTGATCAATCTATGAATCAGTTATACAATATTTATTTCGAAGCTTTGCAGGAATAATAAAGTCAATTATAAAATACCTTGACCTTTGAAAAAAAATTATAGCTCCAAAATGTCTCCAAAAATGAAAAGACAATGCAAAATAGATATCTCCCAAGGATAACAACATTTCCATTTACTCCTATCAACATTTTTTTTTCTCTATTTAAAGCTTTGTTTTGGTTTGGATTTCATAGTTTTGCATGCCACATGATTTAGCAAGGGTTTCTGAGTTCATAATTGAGTTTTTATGCTAGAGAAGAGGGAGCGAGAGTGTTCCAGCACAAGTATGAGCAAGTGAGTGACAAGATAGGACACTCTCAATTCTATTGAATTCCGCTAAATATGGTGTTGATGACAGGCATAGGCAATGCATTGTCGCATGGCTCTCGATTCTGTTTGAATCATTATTGGCACCATGCCAATTTTTCAATACTCACAACACTTTAGAAGATGAAGATGGAGTGAGGGTCTTCAACATAAATAGGGGATTTGCCTTAACTCATCGTCATCATAGGGAGTTCAATGGAGGCTATCTTTCATGGTTTTATCTAAGAAGAAGAAACATATTTGAATTTAGGGGAAAATACAAGGTTTTGAATGTGGACTTTGAGAGAAAAGAAGAAGACAAAGCAGGAGCAGAAGCAACAAAGAGAGAAATACTCATTCTCCATGGACATAGCATGTGGACGAGTTCAAGGGAGCTCATATTTTTCACGTCTAACAGACAAGGTGTTATCCCTAAAGTCCGCACTAGACTGCTATGACACAAAGCTAGGGTACCTTAATTATTGCAATGGTTTGAAAAGTTTGGATAATGGATTAAGTAGTTTGGATAAGTTGGATGGCTATGGGTCTGGTCATAATATTTCAATTAAGTTCAAGTAATCAACAAGATTTCATTTAGTCCATGGAATTCACACTAATAGATCATATAAAATAACATTTGGATGTAGATGAAAAGAAAATAAAACGTAAACACAAGTTAACAATTTGTTTACTTATGTGCAAAATATTTCCAAGCTTAAAATATCATTTAAAAATTGAAACAAAATATTCAAATGCAAATCCTAGAAATAGGTAATTTAACACTGGATAAAGAGGAAATCAATGCTTTGCAGAAATTTCAATTTGCATTCAAATAAGATAAGCAAAATAAGACACATAGAAAGACAATCTGACCATCACGATGTTTGATTCCTCGAGTAAAAAAGTTTGCATGCTTTAAGCTTCTTTACAAAGTACAAACCATTTCCCTTCTCTTCCACTCCAAAAAGACTGAACCCCGCGTCCTTCTAAGAGGAAGATTCATTTTTTTATTTACATTCTCATTTCTCAAATATATAGAAATAATTACAAATCCGAGATCCAAAAATAATGGATCTAAAACCAACTCATCATCTCTTAATGGATGGATCTCACAACAACTCACTCAACCTTCATGTGCTGGCTCCAATGATCAAGGACACGTGGAACTGATGAGGTGGCATCTCTGTTGACTAGAAAATATGAAAAATCAGCAAAATATGGAAAAATCAGCCTTAGATCCCCACCTGTATCTCCCATACGATTAACTTTTTCAGGAAATGGACCTGACATCACTCAATTTGGCGCATTCTTGAGAAAACCCATGTTTTAGTTTCGTAATATTCGATCCCATTTGCTCAGTTAACACATCAGAAGATGACTACAAAAACGGCCACCTACAAGAAATTTCACAATTTTTACCAAAACTATTAAGGAATTTCCAAATTTCTTCTTTTTTAAGTTTCTCCTGTTTTGTCCCTCTTTTCCCATAGATCCTCTTTAATAGCTGGTTTATTTAGATCAATGTAAAGCTAAAAAATTAGATATCAGAGGGTTGATACTCTATTTTCCCCCTATTTCATCATTTTGCTTTGGAATTTGAGCTACATAAATTACCCTTTGATATTTATGGTTTTCTTCATAAGCATATATTTCAATGCTTTAATATCTATTTCTTCTTTTTCTGTATCGGCAAGAACACTCTCAGAAGTATCATCCTCAATAACAATTGGTTTTACTGTCTTCAAAGAAGGGTCACATATAACCTTTGTAGTGAGCCTAGTCCTAGGTCTTCTTGATAATTTTGCTGGTTGTTTTCTGTTATTTCTCCTTCTCTGTTTCATATCTGAAAGTTTCTCAACTTCCATGACCATGGTTTCTTGTACATGCTCAATTTCCCTTTGTCCAAGAAGTAATTTAGCTCTTCTGCATCTTTCCTGGTTCTTTTTCTAGTGTATACTTTTTGCATTCAAGAAAACTCTGTTTTTCTGTAGTTGACAGTAACCCATGTTTTGTTGTATCTTCTCCATGCAAGATCAACTTCCTTTTACTTGGTTTGGTTTCCCTTGTGGCAATTGGAGCCTTTACTTGTGCCATTTTGCAATAACAAACCCTAGCTCTTGTACCGATCAAAGGTTTCTTTTCTGCAAAATTAGAGTTCCAACACAATCTCAGAAGAAATATTGACACAACAGAGTTTTCTTGCATATGAAAATGAAAAAGTAGTCACTCTCATCAAGTTGGGAAACATGCTTGCATGATTGAAATGCACTGTCGAAATATTCAGATTTTTGTAGTGCACTTTTAACAGTGATGTTATTTTTGTGCTACAAAAACTACACTCTTTTTGCAACGAATATTGTTTATCCTTAGAAACTTAGGAAAGCCTTGCAAATTAGGAAATTAAATCAATCCATCCATGATGTGACAAATTGAAACCTATGTAATCAGTTTTGAACATATCTTATGAAGAAACAATGAAATTAAGTTAAAGCAAAGGCAACCACACCAAAGGCGAACAAAGCAATTAAGGTATAAAGAAGATATAAATGATTAAATGGAAGAAGACTTATGGATTAATAAGCTAGGATTAGGGGTAGAGGAGAATTTATGCATGTAGGTTTAGGTACTAACATTGGCTCCAAATGGGGATGATGTTCTCCTTGTGAGACATCAAGAACTTCAAACCCTGTGCCTTCACTTTTTCTATCTTTCTATAACTACTGCACTGTACCTGTTCTGTTTATGCTGCTGAGTAAACTACTTATGATATCATCAAATCACATGTGATAAACTGAAAAGACACAATTTGAAAACCAAACTTGCTACATCCAAGTGCCTACCATTGGGCTATGGAGTCTTAATTTATGATAATCAACTACACACCATATCAAACTGAAAACCAAACACTATTCTGCAAGCTAATCACATGTTGCAAACTAAACAAATTCTCGAACAAACGAGCTAATTTATATACAACTCCTACATTAACCAATTTAAATCCTCTTCTTAAGTGTAAGAAAATTTCCACTGTAACCATTCATATATTCCATCAACTAACCGAAACTTGCTTTCATCTCTGAGAATGCATATGAATGAAAGAAATAAAAAGCATAAAAAGCATAAAAAGCAATGATCTGACAACCCATACTCACTGCTTCAGAATTCTATCTTTATTAAGGAAAAGTTGCAATTTTTTTGATTCCATTTTGACTCTATATAGATAACCACTGGGTCATAGAATTTAAGACGAATTACCTCTCGATGTCTAGAAATAATGGATTGTTGTTCTTTCCTAATGAATTTTCCTTTTTCTGGCTTAGCAATGTCCAACAGAAACTGATGGATCTCTTGAATCTGCTGATCAACATTCAGTGGAGAAAGAAACACCGTGGGATGATATGATAACTCAACATCATCTCTCTCGCTTCCTTCCCAAGAGTCTGATCCATAACTATCATATAATGGTTTGCTGTTGGAAAAATCCATGTGTTGATGTATACAAATGCTCCTTCACATAAGGATATATTTCATCATACTTAGGATGATCTTCATAAAAATTTGTAGCGACAAGTACATCTGAGACAACATCAAATGCTTCTACAATAATTTCATCATAACAAAAACTATCACAAACTTATGATACAATATCAGTTGATTCTGTAGCCTTGCTACCATCCACTTCATCATCAATAGAATGCTGAAAATCCGCCTTCAATATAACAGAACTAGAAAATGATTCATTTGAGAATGACTACTCTTCCAATTATTTAACATTAAATTCTCCTTCATCTACACTACTAGAAGAATCAACTACATAATTTTGAATATGTAATACAAATTCTTCACAACAATGTTAACAAAGACACTCATCTAGAAAATTAACTCTACAATGTTCATGAAAGGCTACATGAAACTCTTTTAAAGAAGATATACTAGAAGGAGACAATGATCTGTACCATTCCCATGCATCTCTCTCTAATGAGTACATGAACATATTCATTAAGACATCCTCATGATGTATACCTAGCTGATGCATGGATTCATGGAATTCAAGCAAATGATTTGTAGGATTGTCGTCTTTATCTTCTCTAAATTTAGGAAGACAATCTCCCCACTCATCCACGATAGGTAAAACGTTTGGAAAACCAAGAATAACAAAGAAATTAAAAGGAGCAAACCTTCGATCCAAAATAAGAACCATCTGAGTATCTAACATCTTGAAACTGTGGAGTCGACATTGGATTCTTCAGTCACAGAGTCACCAGGTGAATAATCATAGTCAATCCTGTTACTAGTCCTTATTCGCCATCAAGAACTAGCTATATTCGTTGTCGTACGCCCAAGGAATAATGTCTTCATTTATCCTCCCTCAGAAACGATGCCAAAAGATGTTATCCCTAATGTCTGCACCAGATGACTATAGCACAAAGCTAGGGCACCTCAATTATTGCAATGGTTTGAAGGGTTGGGAAAATGAATCAAGTAGTTTGGATAAGTTGGATGGGTATGGGTCTGGTCATAATATTTCAACTAAGTCCAAGTAATCAACAAGATTTCAATTAGTCCACGACATTCACACTAATAGATAAGATAAAATAACATTTGAATGTAGATGAAACACAAAGAAAACATAAACACAAGTTAACAATTTGTTTACTTATGTGAAGAAGATTTCCAAGATTAAAATATCATTTCAAACTTGAAATAAAATATTCAAATGCAAATCCTAGAAACATTTAATTTAACACTGGATCAAGAGGAAATCAATGCTTTGCATAAATTTCAATTTGCATTCAAATAAGATAAGAAAAATAGGACACATAGAAAGATAATATGACCATCGATGTTTGATTCCTCAAGTACAAAAGTTTGCATGCTTTAAGCTTCTTTACAGAGTACATACCATTTCCCTTCTCTTCCACTCCAAAAAGACTAAACCATGCTTCCTTCTAAGAGGAAGATTCATTTTTTATTTACATTCTCTTTTCTCAAATATATAAAAATCATTACAAATCTGAGATCCAAAAATAATGGATCTAAAACCAACTCATCATATATTAATGGACATATCTCACAAAAAATCACTCAGTCTTCATGTGTTGGCTCTAATGATTAAGGACATCTCAAATTGATGAGGTGGCAACTCTGTTGACTAGAAAATCTAGAAAAATTTGGAAAAATCCACCTTAGATCTGCCCCTGTAGCTCCAAAACAATTCACTTTTTTTGGAAATGGTTCACTAATGACTCAATTTGGCCCATTATTGAGAAAACCCATGTTTTAGTTTTGTAATATTTGACCCCATTTTCTCAGGAAACACGTCAGAAGATGAATACAAAAATAGTCACCTATATGAAATTTTGCAATTTTTACCAAAACTGTTAATGGATTTCTATATTTCTTCTTTTTGAAGTTTCCCCTATTTTTCCATGGATCATCTTCAATAGTTGGTTTATTAAGATCAATGTAAAGCTGGAAAATTAGATATCAAAGGGATGATACTCTGTTTTTTCCCTATTTCATCATTTTGCTTTGGAATTTGAGCTACATAAATTAGCCTTTGTTTATTTATGGTTTTCTTCATAAGCATATCTTTCAATGATTTAATAACTATTTCTTCCTTTTCCGTATCAACAAGAACACTCTTAGAAGTATCATCCTCAATAACAATTAGTTTTGTTGTCTTCAAAGAAGGGTCACATATAGCCTTTGCAGTGAGCCTAGTCCTAGGTCTTCTTGACAAATTTGCTGGTTGTTTCCCTTTATTTCTCCTTCTCTATTTCATATATGAAAGTTTCTCAACTTCCATGACTGTGGCTTCTTGTACAAGCTTAATTTCCCTTTGTCCAAGAAGTAATTTATCTCTTCTGCATCTTTCCTGGTTCTTTTCCTTGTGTATACTTTTTGCATCCAAGAAAACTCTTTTTTTTTCTATAGTTGACACTAACCCTTGTTTTGATGTATCTTCTCCATGCAAGACCAACTTCATTTTACTTGAAATGGTTTCCCTTGTGGAAAATGGAGCCTTTGCTTGTGCCATTTTGCAATAACAAACCCCAACTCATGTACCAATCAAAGGTTTCTTTTTTGCAAATTTAGGGTTTTAACACAACCTACAAAGAAATATTGACACAACAGAGTTTTCTTGCATATGAAAATAAAATAATAGTCACTCTCATCAAGTTGGGAAACACACCTGTATGATTGAATTGCATTGTCGAAATATTCAAAATTTTATAGTGCACTTTTAGCAATGATGCTATTTTTGCACTACAAAAACTACACTCTTTTTGCAATGAATATTGTTTATCCTCATAAACTTAGGAAAGCCTTGCAAATTGGGAAATTAAATCAATCCGTCCCTGTTGTGACAAATTGAAACCTATGTAATGAGTTTTGAACATATCTTATGAAGAAACAATGAAATTAAGTTAAAGAAAATGTAACCACACCAAAGGTGAATAGAGAAATTAAGGTATAAAGTAGATAGAAAGGATTAAATGGAAGAAGACTTATGGATTAATAAGGTAGGCTTAGGGGTATAGAAGCAGTTATGCATGTAGGTTTAGGTACTAAAAAAAGGGAGAAATGGAGGCCCAAAATGATAGACAAAGGCTTCTCAAAGACACATTTGATGTTTTCTTTCATAGGTCAATATTATTCCTTCCTTTTTATTTTTGTGTAAATACAATAAATAAAACACTCCCAGCTATCCCTCTGTACAAATTAAAATCTCCAAAACATACATACCACTTCAATCTCGAAGCATAGTTACTTCTAAACAGATTTAGAATATGCCCTGTCATCCCCCATTTTTAGGGATAACTAAGGAGATGATGTCTCGAGGCCCTCAGGTTGAAGACATGGAGTACCGAGAGATGGATTGGCAGAGAGTATCTACTTACAAAGATGGAGCCCTGCCTCACCACCATACTTCTCCATTCGTCGTGATGGAATTCACTACACCAACTTTATTTTAGAAGATAGTGGGTCTTACTCCATGAGGTAACAAGTCAAGTGTCATGGTAAGTGTCACCTTAGTGCTTGAGGCATTTGAATATGTTGCATTAAAGCTTCTCTTGATTATGGACCGTATGCTTGGAAATTATGCCTTTTTCCTTGTTTCACCTTGGTGAGTGTCATGATTTCCTATTAAGTGGCCACCCTTAGGGAAAGAGTTGTAACCGAGGGTCTTCCTTGAAGGGTTATCAGACCATCCCTGCTCATACTTACCACTTTCCATTACTTATTCCCTCCCATGTCCCCATCTTTTATGTCATTGGGATTATAGACCCAAGAAGGGCATGTACCTCATTTCATGGGAAGAAGGGGCCATTAGGCTTGGAGGTGCCCCAGTAAAAAACATCATGCAATAGAATCTCACCTTGGGATCCCGAGAGCAATGAAATGCTTCTCACAAAAGAATGAGGGACCCATAAATTAAATAGCTAAATAAAGAATCATGCCAACCAAGGTAGTGTGTTTGTGGCCTATGCATTTCCTTTTTAGTGCCCCTTATTGACTTCAACCTTGGGAAGCATGGTTGCAAAGGTACTACAAAGGTAGAGCGTATGTGGGCTATGTATTTTCTTTTTTAGTGCCACTTATTGTCTTCAACTTGGGAACACCTGCAAATTAAATGGCTAATAAAGGGTTTGGAAAAATATACTTCAAAAACAAAAAGAGAAAATGGATGTGGCTAGCCCTCAACAAAGGCACCCATAAATGAGACAATACGAGCCCTTGCATGTCTTGAAACCCCATACCTAGAAGTCTAACTGCATCCACCTCACATCCACTACATAAATTAGAAAGGATTATCCTTGTGAACATCCCCTACATGAGGAACTAGTTCACCCAATAAGGCATTATGACACCCCTCCCATATCTAAATTTGGCAAATTGCATAGGGTCTTTGGGCACTTGTTTAATTTGAGAAGATAGATTTGATGCACATGTTTAGGTGGCTCTTGTATTAAGTGTGATTTTACTTGGTATGATATGTATGACTTGAGACCCTTGGAGGGAGAATTCACTTGTCTTTGCAGAACCTCGCTTGGTGGACATTTGTGGAGGAACAAGCCTTGCTTGGGCCTTCATTGGGGCATGAAACCCATAGAGTGGATGCCATACCCCACACCTTGGGACAACCTAGATGATGAAAATTTCCTTCAAAGGCATGAGAGAACATCCTAGAGAAGGAAGGTTAGCCCCCCTTTGCCCAACATTTGACCTTGGAGGCTGAAAACATCACTTTCTAGGGCATGAGGTCACACTTGGGAGGCTGGGGTTTGGTGGCGTTTGATGATTTGATGATGATATGGAATGATTCTTGAAGGAAGACCCTAACACATGGACATTATGCCTTGAGAACCCCAACAACTTCCTCAACTAGCTCAACGTCTTGCCATTTTTACGAAAACGTCACCCCTGGGGGGGATGACATAATATTTTAGGGATTTATTCTTTTGTAAATTTGAATTATATTTTGTAAAGGGGAAAATTGAGGATGTCAGCCTCCTTAATTTGTGTTTTACCCTAAGATAAGTGGATAATTTGATTTTACAAGGTCTTGTATAAATAAAGACCTTGTCATTTTCATTTTAGACATATCACACTTTAGAATTACATAAAGTTTGGCTGAAATTTTCTCCCTACTTGGGAAAATCACATCTCTCTCTCTCTCTCTCTCTCTTGTGCTATTTGGATACTAGTTACTTGTCTATTGGAATGAAGTGGCACACTATCTCTTTTGGATGCTTGTCTTACTTTGTGGTGGAATATTCTTAGTAAAGAAGGGTTTTATCTTGCTATCTCTTGAAATTGGTAAGGAAATTTCTGCATATTGTTGGTTTTTCTTCTTGTTTCATGGTTATTCTTGTCTAAAACCTTGGAGTATAAAGGAATACACCCTCTACTAATATCTATCACATTTTTCTTGGATAAGTTAATTTGCAAAGGTTGCTAGGAGGAGTAAAATGGCTTACACTCTCCTGGATTTATCTTGCTAGTATTGTTTTCCCTAGGGAGTAAAAAGGATTACACCCCTAGGGAGGTAACACAACTAGCCCTTACAACAAGAGACCCCATAACTCAATTGATAAGGCACCAGTCTAAATTGCATTGGAGAAATAAAATCATTGCATTTGTATGCATGAGATGTTGAGATATTGCAATTGTCTAAGTTGGGATTGATTTTACTTGTTATAAGCATCATTGAGCCTCTAAGGCATATTATTTATCCAAGCAATTCTCTTTCTGTTATAAACTAAAAGCTACAACCATTGGGGTTGCAACAAATCACTCAAGTTCATAATCTTTTATTACTCTTTCTACCACTGAAAATTGCAAGTAATTAGTGCTAATTATTCTCCTCATCAAGGGCTTTCGTTTGAGTATCTTGCTTGTGAATTTCAATGGCTAGAACTTGCTGCTGTAACAAAATTTTTCTATAGCCACAAGGTTGCCCTAATATATTTCCGATAAAATATTTTTGCAGCCTTATTTTTCCATCAAAACTTGTGTTTAAATATTGAGATATTATCTACATGTTTAGGGGTTGATTGCCCAATAATTGTTTGATATTTTGGATGGTTAATTTTGTAGCTAGTAACATCACTATTTGTTGATATATATATATATATATATATATATATATATATATATATATATATATATATATACTGCTGTAATTTGGGAGCTTATCTTGTTTATCCCCTTTGATATAAGACTTTGTTTAGGATCATTTGTCTTCTTCCAGGCATGGCTAATCTTGTTTTGCAGGTACAAAACACTTGACAACCATCTTCCCCTTCACTAGACTCTTTTCCAAGCCTTCCTTCATCTCCAATATTGACCTATATGGGTTTCTCTCATCATCATTTCACTTTCCATCTCAATCCCCCTAGGGTCACTGGGATTCCCCCCTTGTGGTGATTTCATCATCGCTAAAGTGAGGGGAGTGTCTATCTAAGGTGACAATGGGTAGGTACTCCCATAATTGTCACACTTTCGTGGATTGGGTTTGGCTTTGCAAAATCTACAGATTGTGTGATAACATGTCCAAAGGCAAGCTTTGGGTTAGTTGGATATGATACATTTTATTTAATGAAACACCGAGATATTTCACCTATTGCAAAACTTTCCATTGTTGTAACTACTCTTTCACATTGCAATTATGTTATTCATTCGCTATTCTCTTTCAATCATGTGTATTCTTCTTTAATTTTTTACCATGAAATTATAGTATCCAAAAACATCTTTTTTTTCTTTTGCAACATATCTACGTTGTGTTTTCTTCGACGTTCCCTTTCCCTGCTTTAGAGTATGCTAGTATTTAATGTAAAATTATCAGATTTCACCTTTTAAAAAAAAAGATTCATAATAACTTTAATTATAAATAATAATAATAATAATAATAATATATAATTACATAAAAAAATTTCATTACTAACTATATTTTTTATATATGTTTTTAGTACTTTGTTATGATAATATATCATTTCCCTTCCATTCGTTTAAAAATCAAGTTATTAAAAATAAATACATGTTTTGGAAATTTAAATGCATAAATATATTAAATTAATTTTAATGATTTTTAATTTTTGATAATTAAATTATTTATAGAGTTTTTTAATTTTAATTTTCTCAATTTTATATTATACAAAATTATTTGGTTGAAAAATTTACAAACATTTAATAAATTTTTTTTTTTAACGAAAACGGTTATAGTTTTTATTAGAGGGGTGGCAGAGCCACAATTTCAGTTACAAAGTGTGTTGCATCACTGTTTCAACATAAGATCCATCGCTGTTTCAGCAAAATTTCCAACACTAAATTTCGGCAACTGTTCCAACGCTGTGTTTCAGCATTTTTAACAAAACTGTGTTTCAGCGTATGTTACAAACTGTGTTTCAGCATGTGTAACAGACTGTGGTTCAGCAACTGTTACAACACTGTGTTTCAGCATATATAACAACACTTAGTTTCAGCTGCTGCAACACCGTGTTTCAGCATAAGATCCGTCACTTTCAGCACTGTGTTTCAGCTTCTATATCCCAGCATCTGTGTTCCAGCATC
>ML801641.1:210879-240123 GCA_009831015.1 Picea engelmannii
TTGCAGAGAGCCCGATCTGGGTGCGTCCTCGCGCCTCTGCGTATCTGAGAAAGCCGAGTCGCGACTTTGTATGCACCAGGGCCGCCGAAGAAGGGGATGCGACCTTCGGACTCAAAACGTGGCCGCTCTAATCCGTGGAATCGCTGCTGTCAGCTTGCGACCTGGAGCGGGAGGAGGAGGAGTCGGCCAAGCTAAGCCTGGCCGCCGAAAGGGCCGAGGCTGCCTGTGTGCGCGACTAGGGTTCCAGGATCCCGAGCTCGAACTGTAACACAAACATTTAATAATTTTAATTAAAAGTAAATTTTAAATTTTATTTTATTTTTTAAATTTTATATTGATGATGTAATTGAGACCAAATTGGTCTATCAAACCTTAAAAGGGTAGGAGATTACTTGCAATTCTTTAGAATTTTTTTCTTCTGTGCTTAAAAAGCATTAAGAGAAGCTTTCCAATATCACCATAGTTTTGTTGAGTTAAAAGACTAGGAAGGTTGGTCGTGTGACAAAAGTTATTGAATTGAGATCTGATCTGGGTATAGGCTGGACAATCTAAGAGAAAGTGCTTTTCATCTTCAACCCTCTTAGTGTCACAAATGTGACACACTCTCTCATCCTACGTCGTTTTAGGAATTGATCAACGCCCAATTCACTATGGAGCTCATGAGAATTTGTTCTTATCTTAGCAACGCTTATTTTTTTCTTTACACTTGTCAAAACAAAGAGACAATTTTGATCTTCTAGATTAGGGTTGATTACCTCCTTATAACACCTTAATTTTCTTTTTTCCTCTAACTTTTTATCACACCACATTTTCTCCTTAAATTTTGATTTAATAATATTTTTAATAGTATCATGATTCTGCAAAATGGTCTTTTCCATGATTTCCCAATGGCTTAGCCAAGACTGGTCATATCTATGCCACCCTCGCTCGAGTCGAAGGTGGTTACAACTGGAGTTTGAAGCAATTTTAGGAAGCCTCTTTTCTTCCATGTTGTTTAACTTGTTCTTATACATTAGGTATCTAGTCATAACCATGCTCTCAATGGGGGAAAGGCTCGCCTCTAAGAGGAGGATAAGATAGGGTGTTTTCCTTTAATTTTGATATTATAGGTTATGGAATTCTTTTGGATTTTCTCTATCTTTCTCCAAGATTCTCGAGAGATACTACATCCCCAAACTTCACATCCATAAATAATAAAAAACGTAACCAGAGTCTCAAAGAGGAGTTTCTTCTTATCCCATATCCAAAGATCGACCGATTTACAATTGTTTTCAAGCCCATAATAAGCTTTCCATGCTCCAATTATCCTTTTCTCAATGCTATAGTTCTAGTTGAGCTTGTGTTTAATATCAATTCCAAGATATTTGTATGAAGTCACTTCCTCCAAGTTTTTGTTGTCATATATGAAGGTATCATAAGTGATCTTATTGGATTTAATGATCATGCCTTTAGACTTGTTAGTATTAATAGTCATACCCATATTGGAGCAGATATCCTTGAGGATTCTTAGTTGCTTTCCAAGATCGTGGGGACTCCTCGCCATAAAAATGATATCATCAACATAAAGAAGAAGATTGATGACTATACCAGTGAGTGTAGGGCCAACACAACCTGCTTCTTCCAAACAATCTTCTAGCTTGTCAATGTAAATGCCAAAAAGGGTAGGGGACAAGGGACAAACTTGCTTGACTCCAATATTGTAGTTTATTTCTTTCGACTAGCCCTCAATGTTCTTAAACTTGGCAATAGCGTTCTCATACAACCTTATTACAACAACCCTCAATTCGAAAAAAATGTTTATCTCTTCCAACCTATCCCAAAGGTTTTTCTTGGGAACAGTGTCAAAAGCTTTTCTAAAGTCAACAAAACAACAAAAAAGATTAGTTTTAGTATTGTGTAACTCCCCTGCAATGATCTTGAAGGTATCGAGATGGTCCATAGTTGAATGCTATCTTCTAAATCAGGCTTGGCCTTTAGCTCTTTTACCATGAATCTCTGGCCATAGGCTAATATTATTTTCCAAAATAATTCCTTATAGCTTGGTTAAAATTGGGCTAATCATAATGGTCCTATAATTAGAGGGAATGTTTCTATCCCCATTTTTAAAAATAAGAAAAATGAGGCTTTGCGTCCTGGGTTTCGTGAAGCCCTGCTTAACTGCTAAATTGAATAGCTTGTGTATGTGAGGGATGAGGATATGCCCTCCGATTTTGAAAAATTAAGCTTGGTAGCCTTCAATGTCCTTAGCTTTCCCATTTGCAAGCTGCTTAGCCCTAAACTCTATGTCATCCGAAGAAAAAACTTCATCCTTTGTAGGGACAACAGGGGTGGTGTCCATGACATTAGGGAACTTGTAAGGACTTTTAAGGTAGGAGTTTCAGTCCCTTAAGGGAATCATATTATTTTATTTAGTATTTTGGATTATAATTTGCCTTCAGAACTTCTCACGATCAAGCTTAGATAGATGTGAAAGTCGCCCTTTCCTTTTATTGATATATTACCATTTTTTTCTTTTAATTAGGGATTTGTACGTATTGATCTTATCAAGTTTTAAGGACTCATAAGAAGCAACCCTAATGATTTTCCTAGCAATTTTAATCTTTAAATAATGCATTTGGTTGAAAAGTTAGTATTTATTAAAATTACAATTTTAATCTTTAAACAAAATATATTTAAATATTCATGACAATTTTTATATTAATTCTCTATAAATAAAATAACATAGTATAAGATTCTTTGCTTTATTTTTTAAATTTTAATGTTTTACAATTTTACATTATGCATAGTTATTTTTTTCAAAAATTTAATATTAAATAAAATACGTTTAAATATTTATATAATTTTATATAAGTATTTGATATTTTATTTTTTGTATGTATATACTTAATTTTTTTTTTCACACAGAAAAAAATAATTGCACTGTTATTCTATTAGAATTAAGTGAGCCTTTCAATTACATATAGATCAAAAAATTCTGATGTTCTCTTGTAGTCATTGCAAAAGTCTTGATAGTTTAACGTATACTTTAAACCATTCAAAAAAGTTTCGATTGTCTTATGTCTAGTAGCTATCTGTTAATATATAATATCATGTATTTGTCTTGTCAAAATGAAAAAAATTTCATCTAATGTCGATGTACATTGATATTTGACTTAAAATAGTAAATAACTATCTGCATTTACTACATTCCCTTTTATGGATTCCTAAAAAAAAACCATCCCAAAGGATAGTCCAGTGCTTTCTTGGAAAGTGTATCTGCAACAGTGTTGAATTTCCTGTGTACATGCATGAATTTGATTTCATCAAACTTCTCTTTTAGGCTCCTAATTTGTTCTTTCCAAGTGTTTAAATATAACATGTTCATATTTGATTTATCATTAATCCATTCAATGGCCACCTTGGAATCTCCAACTACCATCATCTTGCTTATGGATGATCTAGAAGCAAAGTGTAAGAGGCCCCATAACCCCATAATTTCTTCTTTCATATTGTTTCCTTTACCACCTACAAAGTGTGCCCTGTAAGGGTGATTTGAATTTATTTTAAGAAAGATACCAATGCCACAAATATCATCAACAACTGCACCATCAAAGAATCCTATAGGATTTTCATCAAAGAAGACTGGATTAAGTATGTAATCAATTTTGTCATCTTCGATTGTCCCATTGTGATCCTTAATTGAGAGGAGGATTTTTGTGACTATTCTGGAATCCTGTATGTGCCAGTTCTCAAATAAGATTTTGTTTCTGTACTTCCATATGCCCCAAATTACCAGAAAGGGAATATGTCTCATCTTTGGGTATTGGGTAAACCATTGGAGCAAATTATCTTCTAAAGAGGAATAATTCCAAGCTTAAGATTTCTTTCCAAATGGATTTTGTGGTTTCACAATGCATAAATAGATGTGAAGTTATCTCTTCACCATTGAGACATAGACTGCAAATTGAAGGTCCAATGCCTCCCATTTTCCTATAATTTGCACCAGTAAGGATACAATCCTTCAGGCATAACCACATGAAGCAAGTAATTTGACTTGGGATATTAAGTTTCCAAATTGACTTAAACCACCATCTAGTTCCATCCTTGTGGTTAGTGGAAGAAATGGATTGATGTGCTAAATTAGCAGTTACAGATCCCATAACCCTGTTTCATGACCAAACAATCTTATCCTTTGAATTATTAAGAGCGATTCCACTATTTTTCAATATTAAAAGGAAGTTACTCCATTCTGTTGCCAAGTCCCCTGACAGTCCAAGCTTATTGGCCTATATCCATCTTTGATAATACCAGTCTCAATTGGTATGGCCGCCTGTGCTAATGTGTAAATATGTAGGTTGTTGAGGTGATGTATTAAGGATCTCAAGAGTCTGTACGATGCATTATATCCTATGAAAGGGTCCATCCCAATAATGACTTGTTTACTAGACCCTATCAACCAAGCCAACCATCGCTTAATAATATGCATAGAAGACATAAATTTTTTCCATATAATAGATGCAACCATGAATTTACAGTTATCTTTGCATAGCCAAGAAGTCGGATCAATTCCTTTTAAGCATTTTTTTAAGGATATTACTCCACGAACCATTGCCAAATAAACCTCTTCAACAAGATTTGGCAGCCAAGTTGTAACGTCCCCGACCATCAATCCCACTGCCGTACAATGCTGTACTACACGGAACAATCACATACACATATATATAACATGCATATTAAATCAAATTAATGCATTCAACATAGAATTATTTCCATCATACAGACTTAAATAGAATTAACAATAAATATCATTGCAACGGAATACATGATAATATTACAAGCATCACAGACATGCATTTTAACTGAAATTAAACACATAATGATACTTATCTTTGAAACTGTAGTAACTCCACCAAATAAGTGTAGACCTTCCATGAGCCTCCCAGCCTTAGACCATGCTGCTCATCACGCTCAACAGTGGGTCACCCCCAAGTTGGGACTAAGCTCCACCCCAGGCAAGGGAATCCTAGACTAGGCTAAGGTTATAGGAAAACTGCACAGAGAAACCAGAAGGATTCTCTCCAGGAGCCTTCTTACGCCCACTACTCATGGACTCTCATTCCCCACATGCCTGTTCCACCCAGGAGTATACACCTTCACAAGCACAGTCCATCGGTGCTTCACCTCCCTCNCTCTCTCTGTCTCGACAATAGGCCAAATCAAGAAATCTCAGAGCTCTGTAGTTGGTGCTGGACTCTCTCTGGGAGAAAATGACTTCCCAACAGACTCTCTCACCTAGAGAGATCTACTCATAGGCCTGACAACCTACCTCTTCAACCACAGGCCTGAAAACCTGCTTCTTCAACCAGTTTCATCCCAATTCCCGCAAGGTGAGGATAACAACAACACAATTCCACTAAGGAAAAACAGAAGGCAACAACCCAAAGACAGTTCAGGTATGGACTCAGCTCTGCAAGGGTAGATAAACTGGGCTCATAGGATACACAGGTGACACAACTCAATCCACGGGTTTGCCACTGGTTTCAGGGTGCGTGACAAGGAATCAACGTAGAGGTCGAACACAGACTCAAACAATTCAGATGGTGGATACGTTGGCTTCTCAGGAAAACATTACGGTTTTCTGGTTTTAGAGCTGCATGAGGGTATGCAGAGATCATACGCAGATGCACAACAAGACAGACAGTGGATGCCCGAATGGAGAACAAACCCCCATCACGACTCAATTCTTGGGTTAAATTGCATGTGCCTGGGCTGACACATGTCGCCCATGAAGCTGCATGCACTCCATCAAGTACGCGTTCCCTTTTCCAGGAACTTAGGATAAAGGTATACCATTCACACCACTTTGGAATAATAATAAATTATTATTCCCAAGGACTTAAGCCCCTAAGCTTAGCCCCTCTTTCCAACCTTTCAGCCCCCTTTCCCTTACCCACCTTGTGGAAGCTTAGTTCCCCATCACTCTTTCTTTGTGGTCGGTCTGCACGCAATGATGTTTAATATTTATTAATGTTCTGCATAATTACATATACAAAAACAGGATCCTGGCCTATAACACTTAAGCTCTCCGGCCTAATAAACACATAAGCCCACCAGCTTATCAATACTCGACTCACCAACCTACAAAACATGATTACAATTCATAAACATGATTACAATTCATAATATAATTGGGGCACACCCTTGGGGTATTACACAAGGATTGGGAAAACCAAAATATATTTCTTATAACCCATCCACCATTTTCCTTTGGACTGGCGATGTTTTTCCATTTGGTTAAGTGAAAGCCTGTATTTTTATTAGATCCTCTCCATAAGAAATGAACAATGAGCTGTTGAATCTTATGTAGAATAGTTGAATGAATATTAACTAAACCGAGCCAATACATAGGGAGGCTTTGAAGCACTAATTTTTCTAAGACCAGTTTGTCTCCTAGAGAGAGTCATCAGAAGGCATAATTGCCAATTCTCTTCTCAACCTTATGTACCATCCAATTCCAATCCGCCACCCTGTAGCTGTTTGGTTTTAAATAAAAGCCTAGATATTCCATGCCTTCCTCAATGTTGATAAACTGTATGTTGTATGCTGATTGCATCCTTTGTTCCAGGCTGGGATCTATGTTATGTGAAAGAAAACACGATTTCTGCTAGTTAACACCCATACTAGAGGCAAGACAAAAACTAGTTAAGATAGTTTTGAACTCCATCCAGTCTTCAATTTTACCAATACCTAAAATTAGAACATCGTCAACAAAGAGTAGATGTGAGATTATGGTCTCTGTAGCAACTTTGAGTCCATGGAAAGACCCTTCTACCACAACTTTCGTCAATAATCTACTTAAACACTCAACAAATAGTAGGAATAATAAGGGGGAGAGAGGGAAGCCTTGTCGTATCCCTCAATAACTCTTAAAGAAGTCTGTCGGGGAGCCATTAATTAAAACTGCCATGTTAACAGACGTAATGCAAGCCATAATCCATTGGGTAACCTCCCATTTTAATCCGATTTGGATTAATAACATTCTTAAAAATTTCCAGCTCACCTTATCATATGCTTTCTTCAAATCCAACTTTAGAATAATTGTGCTTAGCTTCTTAGACTTAGCAGTATGCAAACACTCTTGTGATATTCCCACAACATCAAATATTAAGCGATCCTTAAGGAAACCAATCTGTTCATAGGATATACATGATGCCAATTTTTCTTTCAACCGTGTGGCAATGGTTTTAGAAATGACTTTATATAGAAAGTTATAGAGGGAAATTGGTCTGAAATCATGAAAGGAGTTTGGTTTGCTTACCTTGGGTATAAGAGAAAATAAGGTAGCATTGAGTGCACCCGGTATAAAGCCAGTACATCTGGATTCTTCAACAACCTTGTGTAGATCCTTCCCCAATATCTCAAAAAATTCCTGAAAGAGTTCCCGAGTCCAGCCATCCGGGCCTGGGCTTTTATCTTTTGACATAGTGCTAACAATTTCCTTTACTTCTTCTAAAGTGACAGTTTTTCCTACCTCATCACTTTCTGAATCATTAAAAAACTTGGGCACATTCTTAAGAACCTTGATTTGGTTACATGTGTCCTCTGCCTCTATCAGACTGTACCGTTCTTTAAAATGTTTATATGCAACCTTTTTAATCTCATTATCTATTGTTTTGAGAACTCCAACATCATCAACTATATCCCATATAGTATTTTGTGATCTTCTTTGTGAGGCAAACTTATGAAAACATTTAGTGTTCTTATCACCTTTATCAAGCCAGATTTCCTGAATTCTGAGCCTCCATGTGGATTCTTCTATAGAAAGTAACATATCCTTCCTTTGTTTCAACACCCTTAGGATATCCAGTTCTTCCTGTACAAACCCCTGTGACGGGCACTTCTCAAATATCTCTTCCATTTTTTCCTCGATAAGGTGTAGTTCTGAGTGTAATTGATTTTTTTATCCCTCTACAAGAGTACCACATCTTCCTTTAAAATCTTAAATTTTGTACACAACAATTGAATAGATGAAGAGTCTGACCAATTATCCATAGATTGCCACATATTCTTAATAAGGGAGACAAACCCTGGATTAGAGATCCAGGAGTTATTGAATTTAAAGGGAGGAGCAACTTTATGGGTGGACTTTTCCAAATGTAAGAAAATTGGATTATGAATCGAGATGGTAGAATTAATGATCGAAGATCTGATCTTTCTATGGCTTCCAAGAAGGGATTCTTCAAGAATAAAACGATCCAATATTTTCTAAATACCAACTATACCTGCTCTCCCATTCCTCCAAGTAGGAGTCATTTTAGTCGGTTGGATATCCACTAAACCAGAATATTGTATGAGACTTGAAAAATAGTCTGCAAGAGGGTCACTTCTGGCCAAATCTCCCCACAGCTCCCTGGTCGAAAGGGTGAAATTGAGGTCACCTCCCACTATAATTACCTCTTCTCTTAGTAGTCCAAAATCAATAATGGGTTGCCAAAACAATTCCCTTTCTTTATAAGGAACATAACAATTGAGCAATTTAATCTTTTCCACAATCTGTTTGAATCTACCTTCCAAATAAATACCTACAGAGGTTCCAAAAGCACAAAACTCAACATAAGCTGGGTTCCATCCACTCAATAATCCACCCGAGCGTCCACTAGGATCCAGTGCAACTACATTCCATGATGGAAGACATTGAAGAAAAAGTTGGTTAGCTTTTTCTCCAACCACTAAAGTTTCTTGCATAAAAACAATGTTTGGATTAATCTGTTTCAATAGCACTTTG
Organism: Picea engelmannii; assembly: GCA_009831015.1. Classification (NCBI taxonomy): domain Eukaryota; kingdom Viridiplantae; phylum Streptophyta; class Pinopsida; order Pinales; family Pinaceae; genus Picea; species Picea engelmannii. Next base: position 219,644 of record ML801641.1, read on the forward strand.
AGGGAGGAAAATTTTAAGGGTCCCCCAAACCCTCGGATATTGAAAGATAATATAATCATAAGGGAACAAAGGAGGTCGGCTAGATTTCTCTAAGGGCCGGGAGGGATACCCTATAAGGAATAGGGTCCAGGGAGTCAGGGAGAACATGATTCCGTGTACAATCATGATCTAGAAGAACATGGGACATCACATCTAATTGTGACAAACCACCTTTAGTGGCCCCAGGGGGTTTCTTAGGGTTCCAAGGTCTGTCCTTTTTCCGGATGGTCACATTGGAGTCCTCTGTAGAAGGGGGAAGTAAAGTAGTAAGGTTAGAGATGGAAAGAGGTGTGGGAGATAACGATTCTGCAACCTTGTATATAAGGAGCCGAGAGTCATTTGTTGGGCCAATTTTGGGATATTTGACGTCTTCCGAGGTAAAAACAGGATCCGAATCTAAACAAACACCACCAATGGGGGCCTCCAAGACATATGTTACTTTAGTTGGAGGAGGGAAAATAAAGCATTCACCTATCAACATACCCATCCCTATTGTAGTTAACTTCTCAGGCCCCATATGCATGGTAGGAGATTATTCATATGAAACAAAAACTATGGGGGGAATAGGTTGTGTATCCTCAGGAGAACACATTGGATGTTTTTCACAATCCATACCTATAGAATTCATTACATGACGATCTCTCGACTCTTCAAAATTTTTCATTAGCAGGTCCCAAAAATCTCCAAAAATTTCTAACACCCAGCTTTCGTTGTTTTTTAAATAACCAAGCTCATCGGAGGAGAGTTTATTGAAGAAGGAAGGAATGAAGAATTGCATCTTACCTAAGAAGTATCCATTGTTGAAGGGCTCAGAATATCAACCTTCATCTTGGTCTAAGACTATCAAGGACTGCCCAGTGTCAAGTCTACACTCCCTAAAGACTGGACACATCGCTTCAAGGTGGCCCATTTTCCAACAAGAGTGGTAGCGAAAAGGTTCCCTCCATAAGTCAACATGTTGTCTAATGTGTGTATCCCCAATGGAGATGTCAATAATATCTGGTAAGCCTTTGTCCAGGTCTAATATTACTCTAGCAGAGCGAAAACTCGTCGAAGAAAATACATCTTCCAACATAATTTGCAACTGCTTCGAAGATTCTTACTGACCATAACTCAATTGGGAAGTCGGGAAGCAGCATCCAGAAAAATATTTTCGAGAAGTTTTCTGAGAGTGGGTTGAAACTTGGATACCATCTTTTCAACATCAATACACCTCTACCAATGATCCATGGAGAACCCAAAATTCTCAGAAGATCACATTCATAAAGAAAATGAAAAACCAACCAATGGTTTGATAGTAGGCTAAATCTAGGACAATAGCCTACTAGTGGTTTCCAAAATCCAAGGATCCATTCAGACAGTTGTATCTAGTTCATCCTGGTATAGAAAAAAATTTCGTACTATCGCTTTCTCCGAAAGACTAGCAACCCTGTCCATGGAAATATCCCAGCTGAGTACACAACTAGGTTTATTCTAGCGCAGTTTCCAACTTGGTTCAAATGAGCAGAGCGTCTAGTAGCCCTGTTATGACCTACACCACTTACACGAAAAAGAGAGCTCTGTGCAGGTAAGTTCGGAAAAAAGTCTCAAGAACAGGATTTAGGGGCGGGTTTAGGAGATACATGAGTGCAACCTTCTCGAGAGAGTCCTCCCATGTGTCGACCATCATCAAGGCACGTGCTAATCACGTGACGAGTGCTAGGTGTGATGCCTCTTCTAACTTCGGGGGGCACCTATCGTGTTGGAGGTGAAAACTTAATTGCGAGTGTGTTGCCTCTACCGTCATCGGGGGGCACATGTCGAGGAGGATCTTCGGACTTAACTGCGAACAGGGGGCAGACTCCAGATCAACTGTCACTTGACGTAGATAATCGTACATAAGCCTATAGGTTTATTCTGTCAGAAAAATACCTTCGCTGGCCCACAACTCATCTTCATCTACCCAAGTGAGATTTACCTGTGATGCCATCTAGACCAATTGGCTCTCCACGCTGACAGACATAACTGCATAACCAAACACCTCGCTAAACTGTGAACCAAACACCTCGCTAACTTGTATATATATATATTTCAAATATAAACATATCTTTAACCAAATACAATTTTTTCTTAAATTAATTCAAGTGTTGCATATCCCATTAAATAAATTTATTGATATATGATGCTTATTATTGTATATATAGTTTCCTAATCTTAATTGAAGTTTTTCAACAAGTTCATTGGTTATATGAAACTTTAAATTTATCTAAAGTAGTGATAATTGGATCTAGAAAACTTAAATTAAAACAATTAATCATCTAAATCAAACTTTTAAATAAAAAAATGATATTTATTATTAAATATTTAAAAAAATACTCTTTAATAAACTAATAATATAATAGTACCAAATTCATTAAAATGTGTAATATAATATTATAAAAAATAAAAAATCATTTATATATATATTTTTAAAATTATCAACAATACTATTAATATAAATTCATTTTAATTAAAATATTTTTTCCTTGCTTAAAAGATATTATACATAAATTGTATTAATTATATATAAATTGTATTAATTATAATATTCTTCCTAACTAAGAGTTTATCTATCAATCACGTTTTTTGTTCTTTAATTTGTGTTCTCTTTTCCACCATTAGACTAACAATTTTGAAACTAAGCTTCCCACCATTTAAAAGTCATTTAGACTTGCAAATAGAATAGTCAAATCAAGATTCCCATTGCCCCCACACACACATATATATATAATTCCTTCTCATTTATATTTAATTTATATAGCCATTTTGTTGGCCAAGTTTCCATGAGTTTTATTTTATTGCATTCCATGATTTTCATCCAAATACAATTTTGTTTACTTTTCTATTTCTTAAGTTTTCACTTAAATAGACTTTTTGTGAGATTTTTTTTTTTATATTCATTTTGATCTAAATGTAGCTTGATTGTTATATCAATTCAAATTGGTTACATATCTAACCAAACACAACTCTGTATACATTCCCATTTCCTAATTTTGACTCAATTATAACCACTATCTTTGTTATGTTAATTAAATTTATAAGAATATTGTATATCTAATTACATAAGGATTCAACTAAATTTTTAGTTTTGAACTATATAAAACTATTATCTTAAGACATTTCCAAGAAGCTGGTATAAGCAATTTCGCTACTTTTTTTTTCTCTTGTTTTTATAGTGTTCCTCATATATGTTTCTATTTATTATTATAAATAAATTGTCAATACACAATATTGTATATTTTTATTAACATAAAGTTTTATGATTATGGTTTTATAATATTAAAAAGATGTAAAATCCTAATTTAAGTTATTTAGATTCAAAATGGATCATTATATAATTTGTCATCTATTTTGATATTTTTTGGCTGAAAAAATTTGAGCTATTAGCTTGTACGTCCATTTTAGGTGTAGGTATCGATTTGGTGATTTAGATCCAAAATGTTTTGAAGTTTGTTTGATGCCTTAATGATAATTTTTGAGGTAAAAAGTTTGCTAACAAAGTCCCAGCCTCTCATCATTGTTCTACACATTGATAACTTTCCAATGACATGAATATCACCTTAATTAGAGTTTGTATCCATAAGTTATGCATCCCATAAGTTGAGCTATCCTATTGACCACCATGAGATCAAGTGGATACCACGTTGACATACAATACTCACTCATGTGGAGTTAGTCCTGCGTCGAATTTTAGGAAGATTATGGAGGGTCCAAAACCCTAACCTTAATAAGGAGTTGAGGCATGAAAAGACCCTAACCCTAATAATAGGTTGGGACATGAATAAACCCTAACTATAACCCTAACCGTAGACAACTATAAGGCCATGTTAAATACTGAGCCACCAGGAAAGGAAGGGGTTCCATTCTCGTTGTATTTTTTATTGTTCCATAGTTGAGTAGACCATCTAGGAGTGAGATATTGAAGCATAACAGAGGAAGTATAAGATATTGTAGCAACCATTTAAGCTACTGTGTCCATGGTAACTCCACAATGAGTGCACTTTCTTTGTACTTACATTTTATAACTAAGAAGAAAAGAGCAAGAGCATAAGCCTCACCTTCTAGTTGAGTTTTTCCTATGTTGGGTTCTCTGAGGGTACATCTTATATTCTTTGTGTGGATGATGTGTTATTTGCTTAGATTCTTTCATTTGATTTTCAGTTTGTTTTAGTATTTTATGTTCTAAGCTAGTAATATTACACCTGAATCTGAAAAAAATCACTACATAATAAGATATTTCAAAATATTGTAAGATATTTTGTGATGAACTGTTCTAGTGGAATATCCATAAAAGTTTATGGATCATATTGGTATTAGAGAAGCTTTCTTTGGGGTTTTTGTGAGAAGTCATATTATCCAGTAATTTGTGTAAGCAAGAAATCTTAAAAACCTAGCCATGGTGATGAGTATAGTAACAATCCATAAGATGAGTTGAAGGAGATATTTTTAAAACTGGAAGCACAAGTCGCTAACATCTCTTGCAACATGGACATCCTCATGGTAGCTCTAGAGACAAGTTTGGACCTTCTAGGGAGTCTAGTATCTCTAACTCAAAAGTTGGATCAAATGAGAAATTTGGAGATAACAAGACCCAAAAAAGGAATAAAAAAAAGAGCTAGAGGAAGAGAGACCAAGTTCCAGTGCCATCACTTCTTCCTAATCTTTGTTTAAAGTGGAAGTGAAAGTGGACATCAAACCCTACCAAGGTGAGATTGATGATGTTAAATTGAGTCAATGGTTGCACCAATTAGAAGTTTGTTTCAATTACCATAACATAAGAGAAGAGCACAATATTTCATTTGCCTGACTGAAGTTAGAGGGTCATGCCCAAACATATGATTGTATAGATGGCCCATCCTAGAAGCTGGTGAAGTGAAGAAATAATTGCAGTAGCTATTAGAGCAAGGAGTAATTCAACCAAGCACCTCACCCTGTGGGTCACCTATCATCATAGTACCCAAGAAGGATAAGACTTGGAGATGTGTATTGACTACACAACATTGAATAATATCAACCTCAAGAATCAATACCCTCTACCCATTATCAATGACTTCCTATATCAATCATAGCATGCCAAGTACTTCACCAAGTTGGATCTCAAATTAGGATACCACCAGGTATGAGTTAAAGAAGAAGTCACCTAGAAGACCACCTTCAAGACAAGGTAAGGTCTATATGAATGGTCGATAATGCCTTTTGGTTTATGTAATGCACTAGCTACATTTATGTGTTTGATGAATGATGTATTGTGACTCTTTCTATATTCATTTGAAATAATGTACTTAAATGATATATTGGTTTATAGCTCTACATGGAGGAGTATATCTCACATGTCATGAAGGTGTCTAAGACCCTAAAAAAACATCAACTCTTGGAAAACCTTAAGAAATGTGAATTTTCTCAGTAGTCATTGGTGTGTTTGGGGTATGTGATTGGTGGAGGGAGACTCAAGATAGATCTTGCAAAGATGGAAGCCATCCTCAAGTGGATAATTCCTACTTTAATGTTATTGAGGTTAGGAGCTTTGTGGGGGTGACAAAATACCTATGAAAGTTTATAAAATCCTTCTTAGCTGTGGCTACACCACTCGATGCCACAACATCCAATAGAAAGAGTTTCTAGTGGGTAAAGAATCAACATAAATATTTTGATGAGTTGAAACAAAAGATCCGTCAAGCACCAATTCTTGCATTTCCCAATTTCTAGAAGCCTTTTGAAGTAGATACAGATGCAAGTGGATATTGAAATTTTTAAACATATGCAAGTGAAGCAATGTGTAGAAACTATAAGCAAAAGAGAAAGAAAAACAATGGCACACACACAATACACAAATATTTACCTTGGAAACTCTTAACCAAGAAAACCAACCTAAATTAGAGCCACACCTTTATCTTCTTCATCGTATTAACTCGACCATTCACAATACAATATTTAGGTATCCCATAACATCCAAAACCCAAATTAATTAACTCAAATTACATTATAAACCTAATCAATTAACCAAGATTAGATTACAATGGGATGAAAAACTATTAACCAAAAAATCACAAAAGGATGCCAAAAATGGACCCAAAAAAACTAGTGGTTGTTGGATTTTTCCATTGGCACAATCCACATGCAAAAAATATAAAACATGTCCAACATTCTCCCACTTGTTATTTTCTTTGCAAAAAAAGGGGGCCATCATGTATACACTCACAGATTTAGGGAAACAATGCCCATTTCTTCTCTACACCCAGAGAACTTCTTAGTACTAATATATTTTGTTAATGAGTCTACAACATTTTTCAAGGTGTCAACCTTCTCCAACAACACCTTCTTGTCTTCGACCATGTCTCTCACAAAGTGGTACTACACATTAATATGCTTCGTCTTAGAATGATAAGCAAGGTTCTCTGCTGGAAAGATTACACTTTGACTATTGCAATCTAACCTTACAACTTATTGTACAAGCCCAATCCCTGGACATAATCTTTAAAACCAAACAAATTCCTTACTTGAATGGGTGGACACCATGTATTCAAATTTTGTAGTTGAAAGTGCAACTACAACCTATCTCTTTCTCATCCAACTAATTACTCCCCTAAATAAATTAAACACATAACCACTTGTAATTTTTTGGTGAGCAAGATCGCTAGCCTAGTGTGCATTAACAAATCCCTATACATCTATCACTATCTGGTCTAGGTTTTGATTAGTATCATATTGTGTAATCTATAGTGCCATGAAAATACCCGAAGACTCTCTTTACAATTGTCTAGTGCTCCTTCCCTAGTTTTGACATATATCATCTACTCAAAACTCCTAATGCATGGGAAATGTATGGTCCAATATAGACCATAACATACATCAAATTACCAACAACAATAGCATAGGGAACATGGGACATGTCTTCTCTCTCTTCCTGTGTCTTGAAACACTATTTTGGAAAATAACATAGTAGGATAATGCACTTATATTCTTCAAATTTTTTAATATAAACGTACAACAACTGACTTACCACAATGTTAAAGACATTGATATGTTCTATGATGGAGTCACCATCATTCAACCTTAGAGGGTATAACTTCTTTTGAAGGAAACGTTTGTGTACCGGGGCTTAAATTAATACAACTATTCCCTAACTTATCCCATAATACCTTAACCGTAGCTTCTCATAAGACATTCGATAACATTGAATTTGAAAGGAATAATAAAATCATACTCTTGGTATTCCTATCCAATGTTTTCTAGTTTTCCACTACCATACTTGTAAGTATAGTACCGTGATTTATGATGATCTATGATGATCCACTGTTCTTTGTTTACAAGAGGGTCCTCCTTCTTGAGCTTTCATAGCTCAAATATTTGATTGTTAAATTTCTCAATCTCAATTTTGGAACTAATCACCATTGTGTTTCACAAGAATCATTACTGTAGATCTCCCACTAAAATTAGGTTTATCACAAACCCAAGATAAAACTACTATGTCAAGGATGAGCTAAACCCTATAAAAAATGCATCCCCCAAAATCCAATAACCCCACTTTGATACCAAATGAAAGTTTTAAACCTATGTAAGTGAAACAATTTGTATATATTATTAAGCAAATTAGAAAGAACAACAATGACACACACACACACACACACAATACACGACGATTTACCCTAGAAACCCTTAACTGAGAAAACTAGCCTACCTTAGAGCCACACATCTATCTTATTCATTGTATTAGATTACCGTTCAAAATACAATATTTAGGTGTTTTCCAACATCCAAAACCCTAATTTGTTAACCATAATTAGATTACAACCATAATCCCTGACCCGAGATTAGATTACAATAAGTTGAAAAAGCACAAAAAATACCAAAAACGGACCAAAAAAAGGCTAATGGTTGTTGTATTTTCCCTTAGCGTATTCTACATGCAAAGAGTATAACATATCTCCAATAGATATGTTATGGGTCTAATTTTGATGCAGGAAGGTAAGTCATTATATTATCATTATGAAATGTTCCATTGTGGAGTCTTGAACGGCCCTACATATGACAATGAACTCTATGCTTTGGTTTAATTTTTTAAGACTCAATGGAAGCACTATTTGATGGGAAAGGAGACCATAATACACATTTATCATCAACCGCTACAACATTTGCAAGCCTAGAGTAAGCTTTAGCAAACTAGATACTACAAGTGGATGGTGTTCTTACAACAATTTCATCTAATCGTCAAATATAAGAAGGGAAACACCAATCAGTTGCATACATGCTCTCAAGGCCACCCACATTGTATATCATAGCTTTGGGAATTATTATGCACATGGATCCTTTCACCCATGATGAATACAAAGAGGCATAGGCAAAAAATGAGAACTTTAAAGATGTGTTTCAGTAGTGACACGACCAAATTTATGTAAAAGAAGGTGATAGTAAGGTTGTCTGTAATCTTCAAGATGGGTTTCTCTATACTCTAGACGAGATCCATGTTTCTAATGGTGGAATATTACAACTTATCAGAGAGGCCCACAACTCCAATGTTGCAGGGCATTTTGGTGTTGGGAAGACAATTTCCAACTTACATAGGTATGTGTATTGACCTAGAATGTAACATTATTTAGCTAGGTGTATTAGAGAATGCATACTTTGTTATGCCAACAAACCCAACAAAAGAAATCTAGGTTTATAGCATCCCTTACATGTACCTACTAGACCATGGGATAGCGTCTTCATAATTACATGAGTGGTTTTCCAAGAACAAGGAAGGGATGTGGCTATCTATTTGTTGTAGTTAATAGGTTTGGCGAAATGTGCATTCTCATGTATTGTAAAAATACCATCAAGGGACAATACATAGAAAACATGTTCTTTGAAAATGTTTGGGATCACTTTGGGATACCAAGGATAATTATCTCAAATAGATATGCTAGATTTCTTAGTACCTTTTGGACTATACTTTGGAGAATATGGACACCAAGTTGAAGAGATCCACATATTTCCATTCACAGACGTATGGGTAGAAATAAGTAGTGAATAAAACATTAGTTCATATTTTGAGGGGTTATAATTAGAAGTATCCAAGGACCCAGGAGAAATTTTTTATTTATATTTAACACTATTATAACAAAGCAATCCACACTTCTACTAGTTACTCCCCTTTTTAAACTTGCTTTGGGTATTTGTTGCCCTCACCCTTAGATGTTGTATATGTAAAACAAGGAGGAGTGAGGGAAGAGACCATAGGAGAAGCATTGAAGGATGAAAAATTCATTGATAATATAAATCATATCCATTTTCAAGTATAAGAGACATTGAATAAGTCATAGGAAAAGCACAAGGCTTGACATAATTAACATAGAACCGAGAAAAGATTTAAGGTGGGATATAGAGTTTGATTGCATCTAAATAAAGAAAAACTACAAGGTCGTAATAAGAATATTAAGGGTTTATGGTATGGTCCTTTTAAAGTGTTGGAGAAGGTGGATGATAATGCCTACAAGCTTAGTCTACCCCTATATATGCACATTTACTCAATAGTGATTGTAGAGAATATGAGCCTTCCATGTTGTACTAGGAAATTCATGAGCAAGTCTTACCTACCATATATGACTTTGCATCAGAGGCTCAGATAGAGTTAGGATAAGACACTGTTTTACATAAGAAGTCTAGAACAACTAGAAGGGGGTAGAATGAACTATGGCATGTTGGGTTGAAAGGACAACTTCCACATAAGGCCAAATGGTATGCTAAGGAGAAGGTAGAGGAAAATTTCCTCACCTCCTTAAGTAAAATATTTTTAGGACCAAAAACCTCCTTAAATGGGGAGGTATGATTTGAAATGGATCATTATTATATAATTTGTCATTTATTTTGGTATTTTTTGGATGGAAAAATTGGAGCTATTGGATTGTAGGGCCCATTTTAGGGGTAGGTCCTGCTTTGGTGATTTGGGGTCCAAAACTTTCCATATCTTGTTTGAGGCCTTAAATGGCCATTTTTTGGGTCAAAACTATGTGAACAAAGTTCTTAGCTTCTCAATGTTGTTATACACATTGAGAGTTTTCCAATGATATGAATATCACCTGAACCAAAGTTCGTATGGGGAAGTTTTGCCTCATAGGTTGACCTATCCTATTGACCACCATGAGACCAAGTGGATGCCACGTCAAATCACATTGCTCACACATGTGGAGCTTGTCATGTGTGGACTTTCAAGAAAATTCTAGAGGGTCCAAAACACTAATCCTAACTCTAGATGACTATTAGGCCATGTTAAACACCGTGCTGCTGGGAAAGGAAGGGGTTCCATTTGTTGATGTTTAGACAACATCAAGAATACATGATATTTATAATACAACGTATAAATATACTTAATAAATAAGTAGTTACTTATTATCCAAGGGACACATCCTTTCATGGATGGTCATCATATGTTCTATATATATGGAACTCTCATCATTGTAATAATATATCAATCTATTATAATCATTTTGTCTTAGCATTTTCTACTGTACTCGTGTCTCTGTGCATGGTTATTCTTCTTGTGATCTTGGCTATTATTGCTGCTATTGTTCATGATTTATGCTTCAGTTCATGTAAATTTATAAAGAAACTGAATGTAATTAAACAACATTAAACTCTAACATGGTATCAGAACAACGTTATTGAAATAAGACTATTGCACATGTGTTGAACTTCTACAACAACTCATCGTACCTTTCTTGCAATTCGTTGTTTTGCTACAACTACAACTCAGGTTAAAATTTCTGCACTCTTCCAACAACCATGGTGAATCGTATTTTGATGGAAGATAGAATTGATGGAACAACCAAATTTAGTTCTTGGAAATATAGATTGCTCATCACTCTAGAAGAGAGTGACCTAATGAAGTACGTAGAATAAGTTGTACCAGAATCAGCTGACGATTCCAAAAAATCTCAATGGAGGAAGAATGATGCAAAAGCCAGAAAGATCATCATCTATTCTGTGAGAGACCATTTAATCCCTCACATATCCAACTTGAACAAAACTAAGTAGATGTATGAATCCTTGAATAATTTGTTTGATAGAAACAACACCAACATAACACTTGCCTTGAGACACCAACTTCAGAATCTCAAGATGAATAAGTCTGATACAGTTGTTACCTTCTTCATGAAAATTTCAAAGATCAAAGGTCAGTTGGGTTCTATTGGTGAAATCATCTCTGATAGAGAACTTGTCATGATTACCCTTAATGGTATTCCAAGCCATCGGGAGCCATTCATTCAAAGTATCAGTGGGTGATCCAAATTGCCCAAGTTTGATAGTTTATGGGAAGAATGTACTCAAGAGGAGACCAAAATTGCAGCTAGAGGCATGCAATGCTCCCATCATGATCAAAATCAAGCCCTTGCCAGTCATGCAAGGAAAAACAAAGGAAAAATAAGAGGTTTCGGCAAACCATTTAAAGGACGGAAGTCAACGCCAACTTCTGAGCACAAAAAGAAGGATATGTCAAAGGTTCAGTGCTTCAAATGTGACAAGTATGGCCACTATGTGAAAAAATTTCCTACATGGAAGAAAGGAAAGCAACATGCTTCCACTGCTAATGCTGATTCAGAACCACCTCAGAGGAAGTCAAGGAATGCAAGCATGAACGATGAAGAGTTATTCTTCATTTCATCCCTCTAAAGTATGGTTCCAACTAGTAATGATATTTGGTTGATTGACAGTGGTGCTTCCATACATATGACTGGATACAAAGAGAACCTTAAAGATCTAGTAGAGAAAGAATCTCGTTTGCATGTTGTACTTGGTGATGATGCCAGATATACTATGAAGGGAGTTGGATCCACTTCCTTAAAATTGGATTCTGGGATCCCACTCCATTTGAGTGATGTATTATTTGTACATGGGATGAGAAGGAACCTTGTCTCTATTTCATCCTTAGAGAACAAAGGCTACAAGGTTGCTTTCTCTGATGGAAAGGTTCTTGCATGGAACAAGAACTCTAGTATGGATTTTGCTTGGGTGATTGGTGTTCGAGAGAACATATTGTATAGATTGACTGTCTGACCAGTTCAGGCCTTAATACATGATTCTATTAGTTTGAGCGAACTATGGCAAAAGAGACTTGCTCATTTACATTATAGAGCTCTTCCCTCTCCGGGGAAGATGGTGATAGGCCTTCCAAAGATTCATGATGAACATTATGGAATTTGCAAAGGTTGTTCTCTTGGAAATAATGCCAAGGGTTCCTTTTTGAGTAGCGACAACAGATCCAAGGGGATCTTAGACTTGGTTCATACTGATTTATGTGGACCCATGAAAATTGCTTCCTTGAGTGGATACCTATACTATGCGATCTTCATTGCTGACCACTCTCAGAAGACTTGGATTTACTTCTTGAATACCAAGGATGTATTCCTTGCCATATTTCAGGAGTACAGAGCACAGGTTGAAAATCTAACCAGAAAGAAGATCAAAGTGATAAGATCAGATAATGGAGGAGAATACATCTCCCAGGATTTCAGTGATTTCTGCATTGAGGGAGGGATCAAGAGGGAGTACACTGTTCCTTACAACCCTCAACAAAATGGGGTCACAAAGAGGAAGAACATATTTATTGTTGAGGCAGTCAAGGCGATGGTTCATGATCAACATTTACCTATGCTTTTGTGGGCATAAGCATCCATGACCATAATGTATGTTCATAACATAAGTCCTCATAAGACTTTAAGGAACATGACTCCCAAGGAGGCCTTCATCGGAGTGAAGCATGAGGTTGGACACTTCAGGATATTTGGGTGTCCAGTATACATTCATATACCCAAAGAGAAAATGACCAAGCTTGACCCTTTAGGTAGAAAGGGTACATTTGTGGGGTACAATGAGTCTTCGAAGGCATACCAGATCTACATCCTCTGTCAGAGACATATTGAGGTGAGCAAAGATGTTACCTTTGAGGATGAGGTAACCTTCATGAGATCTAGAGGATCTCACATGGAAATTGATAGTGAGAAACATGAAGAGATGGTTCCTTCTCCCCCTCACCCTCCAATAGTTCAGAGGGAGACAATTGAGCCTATTGATCCCATTGATCATGTACCTCCAGTTGATGTTCCCAGAGATATTGTAGTAGGTTAGAAGATACCTACACGGGCTCGTCAAACTCTGCATGAGATAGAAGGGCATGAAACTCCTTGTGGTACCTTCTGAGAGATAAAAAGACCTCAAAGATATTCATGCCATGCCAAAAATATGAGCCACATCATTGATTCTGAGCCTTCATGTTACGAGGAGGCATCTAGTCAACCGGTATGGAGAGATGCCGTGATGGAGACGTATCAGTCCATCATGAAGAATGATGTGTGGGATATTGTTTTGAGACTTGAAGGGAAGTCTGTAGTGACATCCAAATGGATCTATAAGATCAAACATACAGTTGACAGAAGCGTCAAGAAGGACAAAGCAAGATTTGTTGCTAGAGGATTCTCTCAGGTGGAGGGAATAAATTATGAGAAGACATTTGATCTTGTTGCTCGATACACTTCTATCCGGACGATTATTGCCCTCGCAAAACCCGTGGGTTGGAGACTACATCAGATGGATGTGAAGAAAAACTTTTTCAATGGAGAGATTGAGGAAGAAATATACATCGAGAAACCAGATGGTTTTGTCATACATGAGAAGGAGTCTCATGTGTGTAGGTTGAAGAAGGCTCTATATGGACTCAAGCAGGCACCTCTAGCTTGGTATGCGAGGATTGATGAACACCTGATGAGTTTGGGCTTTAGAAAAATTGTTGTTGATCCCAACCTATACTACAAGACTGTTAACGGTGAGGCCCTGATTTTGGTCCTCTACGTTGATGATTTATTCCTCATCGGTACATAGAGCCTTATTACTGAATGCAATTATGCATTGGCCTCTGAGTTTGAGATGAAGGACCTTGGTATGATGCACTACTTCTTGGGACTAGAGGTGTGGCAGAGAACTGATGAGAGCTTCCTAAGTCAGGGGAAGTACACAGTTGAGATATTGAAAAAGTTTGGGATGCTGAACTATAAACCCATGGCTACACCAATGGTGACGAATATGAAGAAACTAAGTGTGTCTTGTTCTGATTCCGACGAGATTGATCCGACCCTGTACAGACAACTGATTGGATCATTGATGTATCTGGTACACCAGACCATATATTTGCTATGCAGTGAGTGCACTTAGCCAATTTCTGAGCCAACCGAGATAGACACGCTGGATTGTTGTGAAGCATGTGTTGAGATACCTGCGAGGAACAATTGGACATGGTCTGAGATATACTTCTATTATTGACATGAGATTGCAGGGATATACTGACTTTGATTGGGCAGGGAGCACAATGGACAGGAAGATCACCTTCGGGTGTTCCTTCACTTTGGGATCTACCATGGTTTTCTGGTGTAGTAGGAAACATACTTATGTGGCCTTGAGTATTGCAGAAGCATAGTACATTGCATTAAGTGTGGCAGTCTGTGAAGCAGTGTGGATTCACAAGCTCCTTGCAGATTTGTTTGGACATGTGCTAGATTCCACCATTATTCATTGTGATAACTAGAGCTATGGGAAGCTCTCAGAGAATCTAGTGTTTCATGACAAATCAAAACACATTGAGATCAAGTACCATTACATCCGAGATATGGTGCAGAGGAAGGTAGAATTGGTGTAGTACCTTCCTACATATGAGAAGGTTGCCGATGTTCTTACCAAACCCCTTACTAGGATGAAGTTCAAGTACTTCCGTGACAGACTTGGTGTGGCAGAGAATGCCTCCATCGTTGAAAGGGAGTGTTGATGTTTGCAACTTCCTGAAACATTCTTAAGATCGTGCTCCTCTGTGACTGAAGTGAATTGATCTGTGATGATACTTATCTGAGAAGGGATAAGTGGGTTTGGGCTTATAGCCCAACGTCCCATGTGGAGAGCACATGAGGACATGTGAAGGGAGTTGACCCTTGACGTCACACACTATGGGAGTTGACCCTAGTGTTTCTAGAGGTTTTAGCCTCTAGAAGTTCACATGGGAGTTCCATGTGTGAAAAACATTCTCCAGATCGTACTCCTATGTGAATTGAGTTGAGTTGATATGTGAGGACACTTATTCAAGAATGGATAAGTGGGACACTTATTTGAGAATGGATAAGTGCATTTGGGCTTATATCCCAACGCCCCATGTGGAGAGCACACAAGGACATGTCAAGGGAGTTGACTCTTGACGTTACACATTATGGGAGTTGACCCTAGTGTTTCTAGAGGGTGTAGCCTTTAGAATTACACATGGGAGTGCCATGTGTGACAAACCTTTTGCTACTATGATGGTTGTGTACCACTAGCAAAGATTGTGTGTCTCTGGACAATAGTTGTGTACTACTATGGAAAGATACCTTCCTAGTTAAGAGGGAGTGTTGACGTTTCAACATCAGGCGAAACTTCTCCTAGATTGGGCTGCAGACCAAGGGAGATATGATACATTTATCATAAAGATGCACTTGTGGTAAATAGGCCCAGACGTAGTCCTTCCTTGATCACGAAAATGAATAATATGGACTCAAGGTGTTTAAGGTGTTTTTCACGTGTCAGTTAGCATCATGCTAACATTCACTCACGAGGGTGTACCTATGGTGAACAACCTTCGTTGAGAATGTCTCCCTCGTTGAGAGGGAGTGTTGATGTTTGTACAACATCGAGAATACATTCTTCCATATATATATATATATATATATATATATATAATATCATATAATATATGACATGATATTTATAATACAACGTATAAATATACTTAATAAATAAGTAGTTACTTATTATCCAAGGGACACATCCTTTCATGGATGGTCATCATATGTTCTATATATATGGAATTTTCATCATTGTAATAATATATCAATCTATTATAATCATTTTATCTTGGCATTTTCTACTGTACTCGTATCTCTGTGCATGGTTATTCTTCTTGTGATCTTTGTTATACTTATGAAGAATGATACTCTAGTGACACCCTAATACTTATAAAATTATATTCTAGCAAAAAATGGACCCAAAAAATTAGTGGCTGTTGGATTTTCCCCTAGCATAGTCCATAAATGGGTTGCCTACCATATTTGTATGAAAATATTTGTTTCAAAAAATAGCACATGCCCATATGGTGTGATAGTGAGAGTGATATTGATTTGACACAAGATCCCTAGTTCCATTCAAGAAAAAAACATAATAAGGTAACATTCTACTATATCAAAGAAGTCATGGAGGAGTTAGGTGAAGTGACACTACTCAAAGTGAAGGCTCAAACCAATACAAACAATTCTTTAACCAATGCTTTGGATGGAAGGAATTTTGTATGGAATAGAGGCAAGGTGCACATACACCATTGTTAGGATTTATTGCCAAGCAAGAGATTCTTAAGGAGTTTGTCAATTACTCCTCAAGAATGGTTGGTATAATTGATGTTGTAACTCCAAAGTAAATGATACTTATTATATTGTGTTGCTTATAATTTATTTTATATATTTAATAATGTAACAAGCATGAAAGATCATAGTGTGATCTCATTGACATCTTATATATAGTGAGATTCTTTATGTTTAATAAATAATTTAATGATCATCTTAACAACAACACAATATATAGTGAGTGAGATATTTTATGTTTAATGAATAATTCAATGATCATTTTAACAACAACACACATCTTTATTGTATTCTTCCTTCATCTTATCATCATTCTTCACACATCTTTATTGTATTCTTCCTTCATCTTATCACCATTCTTCTTTATATTTAATGATCATCCTAACAATAACATACTATATAGTGAATAAGATTCTTTATGTTTAATGAATAATTTAAGGATCATCTTAACAACAACACACATCTTTATTGTATTCTTCCCGAAGGCTATTATATTTTTTTAATATCATGTAAACATCTATTTACATGAGAAGGGATAAGTGCATTTGGGCTTATATCCCAACGCCCCATGTGGAGAGCACACAAGGACATGTCAAGGGAGTTGACTCTTGATGTCACACATTATGGGAGTTGACCCTAGTGTTTCTAGAGGGTGTAGCCTTTAGAATTCCACATGGGAGTGCCATGTGTGACAAACATTTTGCTACTATGATGGTTGTGTGCCACTGGAAAAGATTGTGTGTCTCTGGACAATAGTTGTGTACTACTATGGAAAGATACCTTCCTAGCTAAGAAGGAGTGTTGATGTTTCAACATCAGGCGAAACTTCTCCTAGATTGGGCTGCAGACCAAGGGAGATATGATACATTTATCATAAAGATGCACTTGTGGTAAATGGGCCCAGACATAGTCCTTCCTTGATCACGAAAATGAATTATATGGACTCAAGGTGCTTGAGGTGTTTTTCACGTGTCAGTTAGCATCATGCTAACATTCACTCACGAGGGTGTACCTATGGTGAACAACCTTGGTTGAGAATGTCTCCCTCGTTGAGAGGGAGTGTTGATGTCTGTACAACATCGAGAATACATTCTTCCATATATATATATAATATCATATAATATATGACATGATATTTATAATACAACGTATAAATATACTTAATAAATAAGTAGTTACTTATTATCCAAGGGACACATCCTTTCATGGATGGTCATCATATGTTCTATATATATGGAATTTTCATCATTGTAATAATATATCAATCTATTATAATCATTTTGTCTTGGCATTTTCTACTGTACTCGTATCTCTGTGCATGGTTATTCTTCTTGTGATCTTGGTTATACTTATGAAGAATGATACTCTAGTGTCACCCTAATACTTATAAAATGATACTCTAGCAAAAAATGGACCCAAAAAATTAGTGGCTATTGGATTTTCCCGCATAGTCCATAAATGGTTTGCCTACCATATTTGTATGAAAATATTTGTTTCAAAAAATAGCACATGCCCATATGGTGTGATAGTGAGAGTGATATTGATTTGACACAAGATCCCTAGTTCCATTCAAGAAAAAAACATAACAAGGTAACATTCTACTATATCAAAGAAGTCATGGAGGAGTTAGGTGAAGTGACACTACTCAAAGTGAAGGCTCAAACCAATACAAACAATTCTTTAACCAATGCTTTGGATGGAAGGAAGTTTGTATGGAATAGAGGCAAGGTGCACATAGCCAAGCAAGAGATTCTTAAGGAGTTTGTCAATTACTCCTCAAGAATGGTTGGTATAATTGATGTTGTAACTCCAAAGTAAATAGGTATAATTGATGTTGTAACTCCAAAGTAAATGATACTTATTATATTGTGTTGTTTATAATTTATTTTATGTATTTAATAATGTAACAAGCATGAAAAATAATAGTGTGATCTCATTGACATCTTATATAGTGAGATTCTTTATGTTTAATGAATAATTTAATGATCATCTTAACAACAACACAATATATAGTGAGTGAGTTTTTTTTTTATGTTTAATAAATAATTCAATGATCATTTTAACAACAACACACATCTTTATTGTATTCTTCCTTCATCTTATCATCATTCTTCACACATCTTTATTGTATTCTTTCTTTATCTTATCACCATTCTTCTTTATGTTCAATTAATAATTTAATGATCATCCCAACAATAACATAACATACTATAGAGTGAATAAGATTATTTATGTTTAATGAATAATTTAATGATCATCTTAACAACAACACACATCTTTATTGTATTCTTCCCTAATCTTATGAAGACTATTATATTTTTTTAATATCATGTAAACATCTATTTACATAATAAATATTTTCACACATTGTTAAACCCTACACTCTGATTAACAATATATCTAAAAAGTGTTAAACCACTTCTCGGTTGCCTTAAAGTTAATATTCTTTATGTATTGTGGAATACTATCATTGATCTCCACGAAGTGTGACATGAGACACTACACTCTTGGACATATCTATGAACTGGTTCAAGATATCTTTGCATTGTTTTTAGATAGTTTTTCCATTTATGTTTTAACAACATTGGGATAGGGTGTAATAGAGCAAATGAATTATCTCTTGTCATTTATAAAAAAAGATATTTATGGAGAGTTTATATATATATATACAGCTTGATTGGGCCTATGGTTAAGAATATGTGTTTCCTCTTTTGAAAAAACATTTATTCTAAACATGCCGAGAAAGCAAACAATATACAATCTACTGTACGATCAACAATATACAATCTACTCAACAACATTGCATTGAATGCTGAGACAAACAATATATACATTATCTGATATATTTCGATAAAAACAAAACATGCCCAAATAACAAACAATATACAACCTGCTGTAAGGCCAGCAATATACAAGCTTACAAGTTTACATATTACTTGACACAGCATTCAATGCTACCCAACATGCTTTATATTGTTGGACTGCTGAGAGCCCTGTAAGCGCCGCCGTTGAAGTAAATACGTCAAAATGAAAGCCACGTAGAGCCCAATGAGAGCCACTAGAATGACCAACAATACAATATTGGCCTTCCTCCATTCTCTTTTGAGGCTTGCCAACAGACCCCCTTTACAAGAATTGCAACTGTAGCACAGCTGAGTCTGCTCGTTATTCCATAGCGGGCAATCAGAATCCACATCTTGGCTGACGGGAGTTATCCAAAATACCGGAGTCACAAATGCATATCCACATTCTGTCGGCGGTGTACAGCATCCAGACTGCAGCCACATGACAATATATCTCAGTTAATTCCGGTTTGTATCTATCTCTGTGTAAAATTTTCAAACGAATTGGACTGTATCAATGTTCTCATCCAGAGAATGAAGTGAAACGTAGTGCCCAAAAGAAAACGTGAATTTTCCAACCTAATTACGTACAATGGATTACTCTATTACCTCCAGAGGGCCAATTCGGCCGTTGAAGAAGTCCTGGGCAAAAGTGAATCTCTGCTTCAACCTGCTGCACGTAGTGGAGGAGCTGAGGCAGTTTCTGATATGATTCCACCTGCTGGAGCTCTGTACACGGCGGCGTAGCCAACTGGAGAAGTCATAGAGATTGTATTGCCTGTAAGCTCTGTTTGGAAGGGTGTGGCCATGGCCCTTATCGGTGACACGGAATACAAAGATAACGAGGGCCATGAGCAGAACAAGGAGGATAAACATGAAGACTAAGTACAAAACCAACAGACATCGGATGTTCCAGAAGGCCCCTATAAATCCTGACAGTCCAACCAGAAAAAGCAGTACGCCGATGGCTATGACGGGCCCCTGTAAGAATTTGACGCACTCGTTATCTTGCTTGCCCGACAACCATATTCCTGTACCGATTATGGGTATCGACAACAGCATTGCGATGCAATTTATAGCTCCAGTTACTTTGTTTTTGATCATTTTCTCAGCCTTTCAGTTTACAACATTCAAAAATCTGCTCTTTGATACTATTTGCTTGGCCTGTGACCAGCTA
>ML801641.1:291667-315156 GCA_009831015.1 Picea engelmannii
AAAAACATGTCTAATATTTTTGAGATCATATATATCCCCCTCCTCATATTCCTCCATGTGTAAACCATCTTCATTGGTTCCACATCCACTAATCGAGCTTCCTCAAACTTTTGGACAAAGAAGTTAGATAATGGATCCTTCCTTACACCAATCCACAATTCTCAACCCTTTTGATAGTTAAGTTTAGATCCCCTCCAATAATCAAGTTCTCCACTTTGAATCATTACTGTCCCATCTCCTCCTCCTAGAAAATAAATTTGTCAACATAGGGGACATACATATTCACTATTGTAAAGGATTTCCTCAGTTCCAATGAGATTAATTTAGTTCCTATCCTTGAGGCCATGAAAATAGAATCCATTTCGTTAAATGCTTCCTCTAAGTAGTTAATAAACCCCTCAAGTGCCCTATTGAATCAATTGCTAAGAAATCCCAATCATTCTAGTATTTTTTCAAGTCTTTTATGATCTTAGATCCCCCCCATAGTCTCCTGAGTTAGAATGTTATTGGGTTTATGAAGATCCCTTAGGCACCCAAAGACAAGTTTTTTAGGGCGCTTGCCTATCCCTTTGGTATTTATGAACAAAATTAACATTTAGTAACCAAATCTAGGGCCTGCCTAGATCTAATTTCTCCTTTAAGGGTTAATTCTTTTCCTTCTATCAATACCCAAAGGGATTTTTTCTGAGCTACATAAATATAGGACTTCCTACCCCTAATTAGAATTTCATTTTCCTTTCCCCCATCCTTTCCCAACCCCCTTACTACACCAACATCATTAGAGCCATAGATTTTTCTAGACCTTAGGGGGTATCTGAAAGAGATAGAAATTGTAATATCCTCTTTTTTTATAAGTGAAAGAGATGATGTTAGAACTCCTTGAGTCTCTTTTCCCAAAGGTATATCCAAAGTATATCTTACCTCATTCAATGAGGGTGATACTTCCCGCTTCTATCCTTACTCAAGCCTACACCTTCCCTTTTTACTGACCAACCCCTTACCATCATTCAAAACCATAGGATCCCTAATTCCATCTAAGACACCCAATATTGAAAAATTATTTACTAAATCAATATATTTCAGAAAGCTAGGTAACTTACTAATCAACAATGGATCTTGATATACTAGACCTTCCTAATGCACTATCTCCCAATCCAATGTAAGTTAATTAATTATTGACTGATCCATTGCTAGATGAGTGTTGGAGACAATTTTTTGTTCCACATCCCCACCAACTTCTTTCACCACTTCCTCTTTTTTCCTGGAAATTGTAGATTGGGATACCTTAATTGCTTCTCTATTTTCCTTATAGACTAAACCATTTCTTATACAAACTTCTCCTTTCAAATATTTACTCACCTCCTTCCCATTCCAATTTTTCCAATGGAATTTCCATTGATAAAACTTTTCCAAATGCCTGTGCACATGTGTTACATAAATATTTCCCTCCAGATAGGTGATTCACTTGGATTACAGACCCCTATACCAAGACAAAAAATTACATTTGGACACTACCATTCCTATGGATTCATTTTGTCCATCAAAAAAGAGAGAAGGAGGGGAAGTATGTTGTACCTCATTTATGACGTTTCTCCAAGATGCTCCAATCCACGAGATCCAATCAATACCTGCAATGGACAACAAGAAACAAATGACTATCTCCTACTCTAATGGATTAGACAAAATCAATTTATCTATGCAGATTAAGACAAACATATACAAGCATATGTAAACACATACTTGAAGAAAATATGCCAAGTATATTAATGAGAACTTAGAAAGGAAAAATTACAATCTTCAGATGGTGTTGCAATAGCCTCTCCAAGTCCTCTTTGTCCAACCCTTGCTCAAAAGATCCATAATCAAAATAACAATGGTTTGCTGATTTCTCACCTTTTTCACCATGGAAATGCCTCCATTTATAGAATATCAGAGGCTTAACCACCTTGAGTATATTTGGAATTGGTTGAGGATATGCCTCCATTAGTTGTGATATCTTCCTTAGATGCAACCATGGATTTAGATTCGATCCAAACCAACCCAACCAATCCATAACTTTATTTAGAGGAAAGTGGGATTTCCTCGAAGATGCCCTCAACCAACTTAGTGCTCCCTTAAAGTGGACAACAGAGTGTTGTAGTTCCCACTTAATATGGACATGGAGTGCTAGTGCTCCCTATGTATGAGCACGATAGTGTTGATCTTCCAAAATGTCACCAAGATGAGTAATTCCCTAGGTAAAATACTTGCTCCGACTGTCAGATGATGGGGCTTCTTCTTCTGACATGTTTTATGGGTTGTAGCAAGTGTTTTTATGGTGTCATTCAAGATGTGACACTTAGGAGAAGTGGATGCGACACTTGGGATAATAAAAGTGCAATACTTGTGACACTTATGACACTTGCAACAATGAAAGTGCAACACTTGTGACATTGTCGAAGTGAGGAATTTTGATGTGTAACAGATTGACCCCCAAAGTTTGAAGCCAAAAGAGGAATGTTGATGGCCGAAACACTTTGTATATTCTCCGAAGAAAGGGTATGGAGTTGGAGAACCTGGTAGAAGTTGCAGAAAACCATCAAACACTGTTAATATGTGTTCCATCCCCTAGGCATGCATACCTATGCTCAGAATACAAGTGACTCAAATCACGACCGCCAATAAATACACCGCGGATCCATGATGATATTGACTAAGGATATGGACACCAAAGATACAATGTGTATCCATCCCTCTATGACCTAACTTGATCATAGCCACAAAATAATACACAATGGAGCTATGATGTGATAAGAACATAGCCAAAGACCAATACAAATTAGATCTATGTTAAAACATATATATCAGTCGAATAATATCCATTGCAACCTGGGTGAAGTGTATATGTAGATGAATACTCAACCCAAGGTCTTCATATCGATCCTATAGTAGTACGATTATGTCCATGTGAATAGATGATTTGATGTTGAACATGGAAATAACTTCTTGATTACCGATCATTGAGGTATACCATTAACAATTGCGAGAGAAATCACCATTGATGTTGATGACTCTCAATGTACTTAAAGTACAATCCAACAAATGTGAATAATGAGTTGAAGTCAAACATTCGTGGAATCAATCGGTCAAGGGTCATTGATGTATACCCAGTACCGAATGCGAGGAGGTTTTCCATTGAGGAATGCAGGTCCTAAGGTATTGATGTGTTCCTAAGTCTATTTCCTGGATAATTTGTTGAAGTCGACAGGAAAAGACTCGTCGAAGGAGGGCATTGATGTATCCCCCATCAATCGACACAAAACTTGTCACAGGGATGTGATAAGATATAGTAGATAAAAATGGACTGACACGAGTATGGGAAATGATAATATTGTAGATCGATGAATTTTGAGGTTAAGAATTCCCTTGAACACTGAGGCACGACATAAGACTTGGTAGCATAGACTTAGAGTGGACCAAAACATAATGCGACAAGTGATGGGAAATTATTTGGATGGGCCAAAAGAGTAGAAAAATTCATAGGATTGATTCAATGCGGAGGAAAATGGATTATCCAAGTGTATGGTAAGGTGAAAAAAAGTGTCGTGTTCAAGGGAGACTATAAGAGCTGCTTTAAAAGATCTCAAAAACTCGACCCACTTCCTTCAATTTTTCCCCCATCCAGATAGATGAGTACCTATTTTTCGTTTAACGATCTTGAGGAGGGTAACACATGCTCGATATAACTCACCTTCGGTAAGTTCCTCTTCCTTTGTTTAATGAATTGGAAGAAGTATGGGTTCATTCCCTAATGGGACCTTCAATGTGTAGTTTTGCGAGTCTAGAGAAGGAAACTTTGTTGTTTTTCATGTTTAGGGAGTTTGAAAATAACTTAAAGAAAAATCCAAGATTTTCCTTTTTTGCAATTTTAGTCTTTGAGGTCCGAAAAAGTATAAACTAATACGATGGAGAACTCTTCAAGCCGAGATTGACTAGAGCATTCATTTTTCATAGTTAGTCTACTGGGGCCGAAAAAGGGTTAAAATACCACCCAATAGATGACTCTTCATATTTTAACAAGCTCAAAGTACGATGAATTTTGCTTGATAGAGTTATAAGGTGATCAAAAGGATTCTTCTCCATATATACCTGCGTAAACAAATCATTCTGGGAAAAAATGTCAACAATTCCTTTAGAAATCGACGACAATTGGAAAAACCCAAAAAGACAAATATTATTAATGTGAAAAGGGGTTCAATGACTTAAATTTAGAAATGGTAAAAAGTAAAATTGGTGTAAAAACCAATTCATTTTCACCTTTCACTTTGCAATTTTCCCTTTTCTCTTGAGTTTTCCCCCTTTTTTAGCTATTATTTTGGCATTGATTGCGGGAGCTATGGGCGATCGTTTTTAGTTTCGTCAGGACCAAGTTAGTAGTCTGATCCCTCCCATCATTTTGCATGATTTCTTTTTAATTTTTAGTGCTTATTTCATGGGTTTTATCCCTCTAGAAAGACCCATAGTGTCGAACCAGATCAATGCTCCCTTAAGTAATCGAGGGAGGGGAGGGGGCGAGTTGAGATCTCAACACCCTGGTAACCCATTTAGGGGAGAGTTAGCGCTCATATTTTGTCTTCAAGGGAGCACTGGGTACTGTTAGCACTGAGAGTCACCCTCATATTGTGGGAGGATAATCCTAGTACCCATCAGAGTTTTTGGTGGATGTTGGTTTTATATGAAGGGAGGTCAATGGACAAAACTAAATATATGAATGATGTTCAACACAGAACTGGACAAGAAATGCACAGGGAAGTGAGGGCCACATTAACTTCAGTCAGTGAGTTGAGTTTAAGTGTGAGCTGAGGGAAGATTTAGTGATAAAGGTGAACAAGGATGCTATGAGCATCAGGGTTTCAAGCAGCTTGGAGAAGAAAAACGTATACTCAAGATCACTCTTGAGATCAAGATTTAGACACTGAAATATGTCCAAACAACACAGTCACAACAACACGATGATCAAACCTACATCATAATGCAGCTACAACAACTTGATTGGATCCTCCATGCCCGAGCCATTCAGTGTAAGAGGGAAAAAGATAACAAGGGAGCTGACTAAAACTGGTCACGATACCACTGTAATCAAACCTACATTACAACAACATAACAACCCTCAACTGGATCCTCCATGCTCGAGTGTTTTAGCACAGTTTTTACAAAGAGATGAAAAGACGCCAACTTCTATTAACATGAAAGTCTCAAATTTGATACATAACCAGAGAATAGTTCTGGCATCAGAACATTACAAAATAGGGAGCTCTGCTCAACTAGTTGACGACCTTAACAAAATATTAAAACTATCTATTTACACTCAGAACAATTCGCCACCACCAAGAGTGTGACCTGGCCATTACAATCAAAGCTTTGCGTTGACAAGTTCTTTTGTTAGACCGAACGCGCACCCCTTTGTTAGACGCGAGCTCAGATTGGCATGGGTCTGTAGGGAAATCTGCTCGCAGGGGTACCATGTATTGACGGTTCAGTCCCCACAACCAAACTTTCCATACCTTCCATTTCTGGGATGAGATGAGGTTTAAACCACCAAACCTACCTTTCATTTACTACTTTTTCCTCGGAGACTGAATGTGAATTAATGCTCAGTGGGCAGCCACGTACTACTCTCGGATACGATGGCATATAAACATGTGATTGCAGGGCCTCTCAGAGGTGGTTTAGGTTCAGACCACATTTGGGCCCACAATTCACCATCTTTCTCCACGTAGCACTTTTGCCTTACCACGGTTTCAATTGTGGGACCGCTCAAGAATATTATCGCCCGAGTATGTTGTGATCCTGCAATGGACCATGGCCATAGATCTGGACACTATCTGTGATCTGGGCGCACTTGCGAGATTTGGTGCCACCGCCAAGCTTACCACCTACCATCTTTAGAATCCACCAAACTGTGCCCTAGGGGGGGACACTACTTTTGACGTTGAACAATAATACCTCCTAGAGGATGATCGAACATGGAGGCATGACATCACCATGATGATGTGTCATGAAAGAGAATTGACACATGTCACTAAGAAAGAATCGAATGATATGCCTATGGCTGGCTGGACTGAGTGCCATGTGTCATTGCCGAATATGTGCCAGGTGTCACGACTGATGAGTGCACCAAATGTCCATACTGATGACTACCACGTATCCTCTTAAATCAATGGATGAGATCTCCTTCGGGTCTTCGGGCTCCAGGAAAATAAATCTCAAACCTCATCCTCTTCCATGTGATTTTACTCAGAGCTAAGGATCTGGTGATGCGTGGCTCCTGGATCAACAACTAAGATCCCTTTGGGTCTCCGGGCTCCGATAAAATCAAAACTCAAATCTCACTTTTTCCCCTTCTCTTTCCTCCAGAGCTCTAGATCTCGTGCCATGTGTCCATTAGAATCGGAGGACTGAGACTTACTCCGGGCCTCCGGGCTTAGGGTGTTTTGAAAGTGAAACATGAAAAACCCCACATAGGAAAAACCTCCAAAGCGAAGGATCTCCTGCCACGTGTCATGCCTGATTAGAGTGCCACGTGCTTCGACACTTCGGGACTTCGATGCTTTGGGTCTTTGGGACTTTAGAAGTTTGGGAACTTGGCACGTTTCTCGTTGCAAAAATCCCAGAGTGACAGATCTAATGATGTGTGGCAGTCTGGATTCAGATGGCCGAGATCTATTTCGGGACTTCGACGCTTTGAATGTGAAACATGAAGAGATTCTCGGAGGAAAATTCCCGAAGTGAGAGATTAGTTGCCGCATGTCCCTACTGACAGATGGTCCAGACTCACTTTGGGACTTCAGGCTTCGGCCCTTAAAAAGTTTTACACACTTCCTACTTCAAAACTCCCGAAGCTTATTTTCCCAAACACTTGGATTAGACGCCACATGCTCCCTTCGATATCAACGACTCATCTTGCTTCGGGATTCGACTCTTTTCATGGCTCTATAATTCATGCAATTATGAAACTTTGAATACCCGGGGGCTACTAATTTGATCGTCACAAGGGATCTCCACCGTCGCAAAACTAAGCCGGCATGTTTGTATTTTAAGCCCGAAATGAGCTGCTCTGCATGTTGCGCTCAGACGATTCCTGTGTAGACCATGAACTTGGATGAACCACTTCCCTTGACAACTAAATGTGATAATAGGTACACAAATTATTATTTTTTAGTTTTTTCAGCTATGAAAAAGCAATTTCCCTTTTTAAAAACTTGGCTAATGTGATTTTTTTTTGGTTTGTAGGTTTTCATTGGAAAAAATGATCGAATGGAAAGAAAGAGAGAATGTGTTTGATGATATGGCCACTTTACAAGACCCTCAAGCGAGGGAAACTCTTCAGTACTGTAGTTTGTTGAAATATTTCAAGCTACAAAACATGAGGAAGGAATTCCTTTTGCTTGAGTATTTGATTGGGTTGTGGGATAGTGATGAAAAATCATTCCAAGTGGGATCTCATATGATTGAGATCAATATCGAGGACATGTAATTCTTGACGGGGATCTTGAAGAGGGGAGCACCCATCATTTTATCTGGACACCAGTCCATGCCATTGCTAACAGATGAATATGTTGCTCAATATTGTGTTCCAGGATCTAGCTTAGTAGGGGGGAGAATTGTCATCAAAGACGTGAGGGATCTTCTTCTTCGAGCTATCCTTTTTTCCATCAGTAAACTGGCAGGAAGCACTAGTTCACATGTTTCTTCCAAATCGCAGATAACGTATGTTGTTCAGTGTCTTGAACCTAAGATCTTTAATTAGTGTGCATTGTTTCTGAGAAATATCAAAGAGCAAATCTCTAAGTGCATAACGGGTAGGTAGAAGGAATTTGGATATGGATCTTTCTTGGTGTCATTATTTTTGGAGCGAGTACCAGAGATGTAACCACATGTTTCATTGATAGTGTGCCCTGCATCCGAGCCTCAGATGGAGAGATGGATGAGCCTCTCGCCTCGGTTGGGGAATGAGCCCTCAACCTTCCGTTTTATTGCTGAATTCTTTGCATGGTGGATAAGGCAGATCATGGTGATAGAGGATTAACCTTATGCTGGGGTTGATTTTAGGGGCAGTGCGGACTTAGTGATATCCAAAGGGGCATAATGGGATGCGTCAGGTAAAATACGAAAGATCATGACCTTGCAACAATGTTTTTTTGTTTATATATATATGTGTGTGTGTGTGTGTGTATTTTTTTGTACAATGAGGGATCTAAATCATTAGTTTTCATCATGTAGACAAAGGTATTTCACATTCGGTGGGGATGTCAACATTCGATTGTTGTGGTGATTTTAAGGAAGCATCGGAGGCTGGTGTCAGAGTAGGAGGACTTCGTGAGGTGGAGAAGAACCTCCATGGATTGACCATGGGTATTCCCTCTATGAGGATACAGGATGTACCTTTGCACCTTCAGAGGCACACAATCAAAGTGTCAAAAGGCCTCATTCATCTGCTGTGGCGAGTGTTTATAGCAATTTTGTGCTATGCTAAGAACAATGTAGTGCAAGAAGACGAGTAGAGTCTCCTATCATAGTAGTCTTTTATGATGATGTCATGGGAACAATGGCCCACTTTTTTGCCCTGCTATGTACTTTTTTGGATCAGATGTATTTTGACACACTTTTGCTATTTTATATACAGACACACACACACACACACACACATGAGTTTTGCCATGGATACCTATGTTTTTAAATGATGTGATGTTTTAATTCACATGCTTTATGTTCTAAATGCTTATCTATGTGTAATGTGTTAGAAAAATAATAGGTGTGCTCGTTTAACCATAGACAATATAGCAATATTGTCACCCAACCATAGGCCGAAGCCATCCCCGAGCACCTTAACCTTGACAGAGAGAATAATTCAGGAAGAAAACCCTAGGTCCAAAATCCAATCAAGGTAGCATACCACTCTCCAGATCTAGTGTACCAAGCAAAAATTCCAAACCATAACCAAGAGAAAGTCCAAGCCTAAAACCGAAAAATACTAGTTGCAGTAGCTGCAATTGCAACTACTCTCCAGACTTGCGCACTTACTAAATTTCTGCAGTGCGCACTAAATTTTTGTAGTTGCAAGTTGTGTGTGTCCAAATGAGATCTCACATCCTATATTTATACTTCTCTTCCTTAGCTATCTGGGATGACTTCTCTTTTTAAAGGCTAAAAGCTTAATATTAATTATTTTCTTTAGACGACTTGTCTTCTAGGGTTATGTCCAATGCTTTAGGGTTTCTTCTTGCTTCTTGGAATATTCTATTCTTGTCAGGGTTACACGTGGAGGTTTAATACCTCCTGCAACTACCATAATATCAACATAATGTGCCAATCCAACATATAATTTTCAAACAAATTCATAATCATATTAAGTTCTCACGATATATGTCTATATTCTAAGAAGTCAAAAGATCTCTCGAGACGACGAACCAAAATATAGAGACGTAGAAAAACTGGATTACGAACAGTGTATTCACGGCTAAGTTGATGGACCCCGAGTTGAGAATCAAGGTTGATAATCAATTGAGATATACCTAAAGAAGAAGCTTCGGTTAAAAGTCCAATTATGACATGAAATTATGCAACGTTATTGGTTGCAGATCCGAGGCAAATTTCTCTTGAACTCACTAACTCACTAAGGTGGTAGATGACCCAAGCTGCAGAAGCTATGTTCTTGGTATGTCGACTAACACCATTCACAAATCCTAAATAGATAGGAAAGAATGTTGTCATCTGCGAATTCAAGCACAAAGAAAAGGATAAGTAGCTTAAAAATGGGCAAAACTCGCGCACGCAAAAGTAAAGACACACCAAACCAAAAACATATAGTACAATAATGTACAAAGCACACATGCGAGATATTCTATGCATAGTACTTTTTCAGGTAAATCCCATTTCAGGGCTCACCAAGAGATAATCCATCGTAATTCACTAACTTGTAGGCACCTCTCTGTGGCACACGTTTCACGATGTATGAACCACACCACATAGGTTCTAACTTACCTGCACCAATTTTGCCATGATCTTGATCATAGACTAGGACCATATATCCTTCTTTGAAAGTGCGAGGTTGAACAGACTTATCGTATTGAGTTTTGATGTGTCTATTAATGAGAGTAGCATCACGACAAGTTTCATCCAACTTTGTTAGATATAAAAATTGTTCTTCTTCGACAGAAGTGTGGGGTAGGATCTCTACGGTGAGTTTCAGGGATGGAATCTTGCATTCAATTGGAAACATCGCTTCCAACCCATATACCAACTGGAAGGGTGTGAATCCAATGGCGATTTTAACTGAAGTCTGATAGGCCCAAAGTGCTCATAAGAGTTTCAAATGCCAAGATGTTTTGTTCACCCCCACCGTGCATTGAAGCATGGTATTCAGGACTTTGTTGATGGCTTCAACTTGTCCATTGGCTTGAGGATATTTGTAACGACCCTAGTTGGATAAATGTTTAAGAATTATAAAGTCAAAATTAATGAAGGGATTAATTGTCTTAACAAGGTGTTAATTAAACAAAGGTTGATCTAATGATATTAATTAAGTAAGTTATTGATTAATTAAAGACTATAATTGTGATTAATTAATTAATTAATTAACTACCTACTACATTTAATAAACATGAGTAATAGATTTAATAGATTAATAATATATGTTATAAAAAGGTTCCGTATGCAACAAGGGATAACCTATTAATCCCGAGAAGATAAAAACATTAAAGGGGGGGATAAGGGAATTAACGGGGGTAGGTAAAGACGTAAATGGATGAGTCGGTGAAGGAGGAATAAGGGAGGAGGGAGGTTTACGTGAGAAGCCATTCTACGRGAGGTTGGGGATGGATTTTGGGAGCTCGGGGATTTGCAGAGAGAGGTGAAATTTTGGRAGTGGGATTGTATCAGGGCACCGGGGTTGCTGGGGGTTTTGGGCACGGGGGCCAGGATATCCGTTGATATCCTGGAGCTAGGGAGTTACCTAGTTGGCAGGGAGGAACTAGGTTTTGGGCAGTKTTTTGCAGAAGCGGTCAAGGAGGCAAGCGACAGACAAACGAAGGTTAATAACATCAGGTTCAATTATTTAAGATTTTGCATTGTTTTTAAACTGTTATAAAAATATTATTATGTGTTGATAAATTTATAAATGCTTAGGTGCTCAATTAAAAGAATTATTGAATTTTGTTTGAAATCAGGTAGATATACAGTTACAGTTGATGAAATTATTTGACGTAAATTTTATTCGGCCCCTACAATATTAAGGGGATGGATTTTCATGAAGAAAACCCAACTTGGTGCGCAATTCACCGATCATCTGGTTTTGGAAAGGGGATCCATGATCGATTACAATAGATTGTGGGACTTTGAAGTGAACAATGATGTTATTGAACACGAAAAGTGTTGCATTTCAGCCATCGTTAAGAAATGTAGGGATATCCTCAACCCATTTAGTGAAATAATCGAAGGCGACAATACTATAACCATGCCCCTCGACTGAGGTAGGCTTACATTGCATGAATTCAATACCCCATTTTGAAAAGGGGATGGTGTCCACAATTGGATGGAGTGGAGCTGGGTGGGTACATTCTTTCTTTTGAAATATTTGACAGGGTGGGAATGTTTTAATGGCCTCAATGCAGTCTTTGAATATGGAAGGCCAAAAATAACCAACACATAATATTTTTTGGATTGTAGGCATCCCAAAAAGATGACCACCACAAGCTCCAAGGTGACAATCATTTAAAACTCGCTCAACCTCTTCATGGGTTAAGCAATGTCGTAGAACAATATCAATACCTCATTGATACAAAGTGTCTCCAATGATAAGGTAGTACTTTGAATGGTGTCTAATGCGACATTGTTCATCATGTGAAATACCTGGTTGGAAGCGTTGGGTCTGGAGATATAGAGTAATGTCTCCATACCACGGGTCATATGTACTAATGAGGAACAATGACTCATCTAGAAGGGAATCATTGGGCTCAATGTCCTCATCAGTATTGGGAAGATCGCAAATTAATTCGACAAAAACCAACGATTTCTTTGCTTTGGATTTGGAAATCTCGAGATCAAATTATTGGAGAATGACGATCCATTTGAATTGTTTTCCCCCAAGTACTTAACGAGTCAAGATGTGGTACATGGGGTTAGAGTCAACAATGAACGTGGTAGTGAAAAAAAAAATATAGTGTCGAAACCTTTGAAAAACAATGACTGTCGCCAAAGACAAATTTTCAACATATGAATAATGGAGTTCAGGACCTGAAAGGCTCTTACTTAAATAGTAAATCACATGTTCTGTACCTTCATTGTCCTCTTGTAATAACACCATGACAATAGTGGAAGAAGAGGCATCCAAATAAATGATGTAATCTCTCACATAGTTGGGGGGATGTAACAACGGTGTATTCGTTAAAGCATTTTTGAGATCATCAAATGAGCGTTGAGCGGTTGCATCCCAGATAAAAGGGGCATATTTTTGCAGTAATCTCATGAATTCTTTGGTAATTTCGGAATAATTGCAGATAAAATGACGTAGAAAGTTTTCCTTCCCTTGCAAACTTTGAAGTTGGGTAAGATTGTTGGGAGGAGGTAAAGAGAGAATAGCTTTGACTTTTAAGGGATCCACCCTAATCCCGTATTTGGACACTACGAAGTCGAGGAGTCTCCCCGATTCAACAAAAAAAATGAATTTATGGGGGTTCAAACGTATATTGCAATGCCTACATCTAAGAAAGATTGATCATAGATGACCAATATGATCTTGTCGACGAGATGAATGAACTAGCAAATCATTGAGATAGGGTTCAACAATATGTTTGATGTCGTGGAAAGAATACGACATAGCCCGCTGGAAAGTGGCTCCAACATTTTTAAGGCCAAAAGGTAATTTTCGATAGGTGAAAGCCCCCCATGGGAAGATGAAGGATATTTTGTGTTGATCATCGGGTAAAATATTGATCTGGTTATAGCCAAAGAATCCATCAATACAAGAGAAAATGATGTTTGTGACGTAATTATCAATAATTTGGTTGATGAAGGGCGTAGGTTAATTGTCCTTTGGACAAGTCTTATTTAGATCCCTATAGTTGACAAAAACACAAATTTTCCCTTGTTTCTTGGCGACCGAAACGATTTTGGAAACCTATTCGGTCAGAGGTACAGGATAAATAAAACCAGATTTCAATAACTTTTCTACTTCTGCCTTGATTTCTGCAATTTTCTTGGGATGAACAAGGTGAAGTTTCTGTCTTACAGGTTTAAATCTAGGGTAAGTTTTGATTTCATGCACAATGATCGAAGGGTCTATCCCTGGCATTTATTCATAGCTCCAAGCGAAGATGTCACATAATTATTTAAACAAGGTCATGTAAGTTTCAATCTCTTCAGTTGAATAGTTCACACCTAGTTGTATGTTTTCCACAACACCTTATTTTGTGGATATGTCAACACTGATTGTTTGTTATATGTTTCCCAAATTTCCCTTGAAGATTATATCCTGAGTGAGTATTAGAGATTGGGGAGCGTCAACAATATCAGTGGGAAAGATAGATGAAATATCTTTCTCAATTTCATCCAAACTGGGAAGAAAGGATGAGCGATGGTGGTTGTCATCCCACGATGCCTCCTCTATATTAAGCATTTCCATAATGGATTCATCAGATGGGAAAATACATAGGATGTAATCAAAAGTGGAGGATAGGGAATCTAACCAAGATGGTAGAGAATAGGAATTAGATGCCAGCAGATGTTGGTCATCGGGGAAAGGATAGGCAGATTGAATGGAGTCGTACTCGGCCTCTACGTGACTAAGTTCCATAATGTCACCTAGTGTATCAAATTCTAAAGGACTGGGCACAATCCATGGATCATATGATTCAAGGGATTGATGTACCATAGTTGAAATCATATTGTCTGTTGCAATATGTTGCGTAGTTGGAGGAATAGGTGTGGGGAAATTTGCCATGAGTGAAGAATGTTTCAGTAAAACTACAAGTAATCTTTGAATCCCCCAAAAATGGAATATTGTTGGTTGTTTGAATGCGAGCATCAGGGGTGCAGTAATCTAACTAATCGATGGTCATTATTTTTCCTTGATGAGTAAAATTAATGCATCGAAAAACTGATGAAGCCACAATGGTAATAGCATAAAACCAAATTCTTCCAAGCAATAAATTATAATCTAGAGGAGCATCGACTAATTATACATCGATCGAAACAATCCCCTCCCCCCAGTTGAACAACTAATGATTGTAACAGTCCTTGAGGTCTGAAACCTCTTCCATCAAATGATTTTAACATGGTTAGAGATTGGTTGAGATCAAGTGATTTTAGGACTTTCCAACAGGCTAAGGACATGATACATGTTGATGCTCCCTCATCCAATAGAGTGCGATGAATATGTTGATTATGAACAAAAAAATCAATTTGGAACACAAGTTGTGAAAGAGTCTAGATTTATAATTGTCCACGTTAAAGGTGATATTATTGGATGACTCGGGATCTATAGCTCCGATGGATTCCAAGAGAGTTCTATGTTGACTAGGACAGTGTTTCATAACTTCAAGAGCTGTCGTCACACAAGGTTTTTGGGACAAATATTCAACAATGTTGTATTTCTAGGCAACACGAGAGTTAGGATTAACAGTCAACTTTCTGATTGTACTCTTGGGCAGACATAAGAGAGAGTCAAAATTAGGTTTCTCAATATGGCGAGGTCGAGACGGAGGGGTAACTGAAGTGGAAGGTGGATTAGTCATAGTTCCATTAATTACGCTTTCCTTACCGGGTTTTCCTGAGGGTTTGTCATATGTCGTAGTTCTATTGGTCAAATATACACCATTAAACATATAAATGTGTGCACTCGATGAAGCATCCTTGTTACGAGGATCACCTGGGTTTCCTCCTTCCAGAGGTGCATGATTTTTTGCAACCAATGACTGCTGTTGTGGAAAATAACGTGTCAAAACATTGGCTTGAGAATTTCCTTTAAATAATTTGGATACTTCTTCTTGGTGGGGACAGTCTCGTGTGTAGTTATCTTCAACACATATAACATAGGGAAATTTTGGTTTGCGCTGTGGTTGCTTTTCAATAGCAGGTGGTTGTGCTTGTGTTTTTGTATTTTTAGTTTGATTATTATTTTTCTTGGGTTTATTCTTATTTTTCTTTCCCTCCCCTTGATTGTGGTGGTGAAGTAGATTGAACTGCATTCACTTCAGATACTTTATTAGGGGTGGAATTTGATGAGAGAGGAGTATGCACTATATTCGAGGCAATTATTGAATGATTGGTTGTGCGAGTCGATTGTGAGACATGTTGGGTTTTGACAGAACCGATAACACTATACGAGTGAGCG
This sequence comes from Picea engelmannii, assembly GCA_009831015.1. Classification (NCBI taxonomy): domain Eukaryota; kingdom Viridiplantae; phylum Streptophyta; class Pinopsida; order Pinales; family Pinaceae; genus Picea; species Picea engelmannii. Next base: position 307,038 of record ML801641.1, read on the forward strand.
ATGGACGATGGTTTCGATGGATCAGTTGATGTGCAGGGAGCATTTGGGATCAATTCACACAAAGTACTGAATCTGGAATAAACCAGATCCAAATACTGGGCACAAGCGATGGGTTCCTCTTTTGTAACTACACCACCCATTGCTACATTGCATGCAATAAGAGGTAATAGATATTTTGTGAACCATTCAACCAATAATTGGTAAGGAATGGTGGCTTTGATCAACCGTCGTTGTCATCTCCATTCATGAATATGATCATAAATATGTACGGAGTTAGTTTAATGAAGGGAGGTCAAGATTTCCGTGCCAATTTCATATCTGATGGGAAATTGGAAATGGGTGAGGAAATCCATAGGAAGTGAATTGAAATCTCTAAAAGTTTCTCATTGTAACTCAATGTACCATTTTGACGTTGAACCCATAAGAGTACATTGGAAAAGATGTAAATGAATAGAGTCATCCATCGGTGAGTTTGATGAACACCACAGATGAAATGTCATAAGGTGGTTATTTGGGTCTTCTCCAGGTTTATCGTCAAATTTTGGAATATCAGATGGTAATTTGGCTAGCATTACTACCCAAAAAGAGGCGTGTAATATGGGATTGTTTGTTAATCTTGACAGATCCGGTAGATCTAAAGTATCTAGGAAAGGTAATTGTTGATTAGCTTGAGGATGATACTGGCGAGGCATAGGAACACTAGTAGGACCGTAAAATAGTTGTGGTGGATAGTTGTATCCATAAGGTACTCTCATATGTGGTTGTTGTGCATTTTGGCCAGCAAAAGTGGGATTCATTTATTGAGGAATTTACGTAAAAGGTGAAGGAAAACCCATTTGGCCCTGGGGAGGATAACCAATGTATCCCAGGGGAGGATAGCCAGTTTGATATTGAGGGGGGTAACTAGGTTTCCCCCGAGGAGGGTAACCAGGTTTACCTTGAGGAGGGTACCCAAGTTGATTCTAAGGATGATAACGGATTTGACCCTGTGGAGGAAAATATGATTGGCCTTGAGGATCCCAAGTGGGATTCAGGACACCTGGGAAGGGTTTTCCATAATATAATCCATAAGGATCGGGACTTAGAGATCCTCCCCATGGGTTGGGATTTGAAGATCCTCCCTAGGATGGTCCCCAAGATTGTTGCGAGTTTCCGACACAATAAGTTTGAAATTGTCCCCCTGCCATAGGTTGGGTAACAACTGGGATTTTTCTAGTGAATGGAGGTTTCCCCCCAGCCAGGATTTGTCCACTGAACAAGGGTTTCCCCCAGTCAATATTTGTCCAATGAATGAGGGTTGCCCCCTAGGAGGTATTTTTCCGCTAACAGAGGATTTCCCCCCAGTAGGGACTTGTCCTACAATCGGGCTTTGTTGTATGACAGGGTTTTTGATTCTATGATGTGAATGTGTCCCAACGAGATTTTGTGGTGTGTATGAAGCTATTGCTTGAAGAGGGATTGTAGGTGTAACCGTCACGGTACTTTGCAAATGAATAGGTAATACAAATCCCGTTTTAATCGTTATTTGTCCTGAAGTGGTAGAAGCATTGAGTGTTTATTCGACAGGATGGTCAATGAACTGACTTGATGGTCCCGCATCTGCACCGATGGTGACTAATGTATGTGGAGGTTTAAAAAGTGGTCGGTTAAAAATATTTTTTTCATAAAGATCATGAAATGATGGCTTTATCCATATAGGACGAACACGAGTTTGATGTGGATCTACCATTTCAGTAGAGCGAACATGGGTAGTATATTCTTCATTTAGATTTGGTTGTTCTGGTTCCATGTTACGTTCTTCATATGGCCTTGACGGTAGCCTAGGATAATCTTCAACTATGATGTTTCCTGAGGAGTCTACTAAGAGAAGGAGTGGATCGTGAGGGTTTTTCAAAGACAATTTTGTAGGAGGGGTACGACCTTCCTAAAATACTACTATAACTCTCTCAGGATTTTCGATTAAAGGAGTAGAAACACTCCCAATGTCTGAATAGTTTTCAACCTCTTCACGATAAGTGTCTTCAGGTGAGTTAAGAGGTATGGGTTCATAGCCTTCCAGATGAAGCCCTTTCATCGTACATGATCGACGAAGACCTTTATCAACCACAATACCAATCTTAAGTAAAACTAGGGTGAACAAACAACATTCGCTAAAAATTTAGAAAACCAACAAGCAAAACAATAACTTCTCTTAATGAACATACAATTTGGTGATGAAATCCAACATCATGAGAACAAAGTGAGAAGGGGATAGGATTGAGTGGGTGGATCAATTACATTGGCGGCTTGCTTAACAGACTTATGCCTTGGTGCAAGTTTCCTCATGGTTTTACTTGTGGGTTACCCTCCAAGGAGCCTAAGTGAGTTTGACCAACGTCTGATCTAGGTACAACAAAGACTTCCCTTCACTGGCAGCTCATGTAAGGACCCTAAATATTATGACCACTAAGGATACCAACTTGTAGTTAGCCTTTGGGCAGGTACAGTCAACAATTGGGTTCAAACTTATGGGCAGGATATCAAGTCTGAAATTCGTCAATATAATTGAGGACAAGCAGACCAGTAAATTCCTGAGGACCCCGAATGGATTCATAATTAACAAAGATCCGAGACCAAATGAAAATAATTGATTCTCAAGAAGAACCCCTAATATACGATTGTTCTGTCATGATTGGTTAAGACTCAGAGGGATGACATTCGTTGCTCTCCTGCACGTGACATCGTGTTTAACACCTATGCGAGAGGGGGATCCCAACTATGATTATACAAAGGTTGTATTTTCTCTCCCTATCACAAGATTCTTTTTTTGTCTTGAATGCTTTGGAGAGTTATCCTCACAGCCTATTCCAAAGCTCTATTCCTAGTCTACTGTTGGTGTAAAGATCTACAAATAAAAGTTTCTAGTTAAATTTTAATTAGCGCTTATTTTCATGGTTGTTTGTTACACAAGGGTGAATGATAGTGAAACTGGTGATGTTTTGAGACTCAACTCCACAAGAAGGTAAAAATAATGATATGCAAATTTTCTTTCAATGAAATTCTAGCTACGGGAAGGAGAATATTTTCTTTTTCTTTTCGTCACTAACAAACACTCAAAATAAATGCAAAACAAATTATGCTATATGTTCCCAAACAAGAATTCACACATTTGCCAAATTATCAAAAAGAAAAACCTTTCAATATCCAAAACCAATGCATATAAATCCTTCTTTGTTCGATTTTAGATGTAAACAATGATGTTCATCTAATGCTTCATTCTTTCACTAATAATGAAAAATTTCACTATAAGGATTGAAAAGAGTATGAAGAAAAAAAGCATACAAACAAAGATACTCTCAACACTAAACAAGAAGTCGAAAGAAAAACAAATATCAAACTGCTCAATCAAAGATCCAAAAACACTAAGAAATAAAACATTCATACTTTATAGTCTTCAAGAATTGAGTAAGAGATCAAAGAAAAATAAATCAATATGATCAACAATATTTCCTGTGAGTTCCTCTAATCAACAAATAATCAAGAAGAGTTGCCAAAAAGGGAAACCAAATATGAGAGAGAAAGGGTTGATTTTGCAATGAAGAAAGAAAACACAAACTCAATAAAGACTAAAAAGAATGAAGAACAACAAGTTTATAATCAAACAAGAGCCAAGGTCCAACAGAAGAAACTCTGAGCTAAAGAGAAAGATCTAAAGACTAGACCCAGCAAGAAACACACTTGAAAATTTCCCTAGAAAAAGGAAATCAACACTATGGTAACCAAGAGAATAGAGCGCTACAACACTCCCTAGAAGGCTCTAGGGGAGTGCTGATAAAGAAGTAGTTCCCTGGTTTGAACTGTAGGGGAGGGCTAGTTCTGAAGAAAGTTTGAAAAAGACTCAAAAATCTCAATAACTCAAGAAATTTCAGTAAAAATCTCTACGAGAAAACTAGCAAAGAAAAGGAAGATGAAATCTTCAGACCAAATCAACAAGTAGGATCTAAGGATAGGAAAAAATCTTGGATGAACCAAGGGAAGAACAACTGAAAGTTCGATCCCCATCAGAGATTCCAATTTCTGCTATGAAAATATTCCCCTGCGGACATGTGAATTTTCCCTTGGATTACAGACCCCTATACTAAGGCATAAAATTACATTTGGACACTACCATTCCTATAGATTCATTTTTTCCATCAAAAAAGAGAGAAGGAGGGGAAGTATGATGTACTTAATTTATGACGTTTGTCCAAGCTGCTCCAATCCATGAGCTCCAATCAGTACCCACAATGGACATCAAGAAATACACGATTATCTCCTACTCTAATGGATTAGACAAATTCAATTCATCTATGTAGATTAAGACAACCATAGACAAACACATGTAAACACATACTTGAAGGAAATAAGCCAAGTATATTAGTGAGAACTTAGAAAGGAAAACTTACAATCTTTATATGGTGTTGCAACAGCCTCTCCAAGTCCTCTTCGTCCAACCCTTGCTCAAAAGATCCACAATCAAAATAACAATGCTTTGCTAATTTCTCCCCCTTTTCACCATGGAAATGCCTCCATTTATAGGCTTTGAGAGGCTCAACCACCTTGAGTATATTTTGAATTGGTTTAGGATATGGCTCCATTAGTTGTGATATCTTCCTTAGATGCATACCTGGAGTCAGATTCGAGCCAAACTAACCCAACCCATCCATAGCTATCTTTAGAGGAAAGTGGGATTTCCTGCAAGATTCCCTCAACCAACTCAACACTCCCTTAATGTGGACAAAAGAGGGTTGTAGCAGCCCCTTAAGATGGATAAGGAGCTCTAGTGCTCCCTATGTATGAGTAGGGGAGCACTGATCTTCGAAAATGTCACCAAGATGAGTAATTCCCTAGGTAAAATACTTGTTCCGACTATCAGATGATGGGGATTCTTCTTCTAACATGTTTTAGGGGTTGTAGCAAGTGTTTTTATGGTGTCGTTCGAGATACGACACTTAGGAGAAGTGAATGTGACACTTACGACACTTGTGATAATAAAAGTGCAATACTTGCAACACTTATGACACTTGCGACAATGAAAGTACGACACTTGCGACATTGTCGAAGTGAGGAATTTTGATGTGTAACAACATGGCATCTTGAGCATCAAAATAGTGAATCAACATAGTCCAAATATTGCACATAAACCTTATTTTCACCATGTTCTCTATCTCATCTACTAAATCATCCTTGACTTCTAATTCCACCTATCTATGAGCAACATAGTGAGACTTTGATGTCTGAAACCAAGGGTGAAACTCTGGGCACTGCGAAAAAGTCTTCCTAGTGGCTTTAAAGACATCCTCTACTTATAATTCCAAGGTTAAACCTGGTAGTTTGACCCAAATCGAATTCCTAGTTACTCACTCTAATCTAGGGTAAAAAAGAGAATACTATCTCTTCAGAATAAGAGAATCCAAACTCCAATACCACTTTGCCTCCATAATTAATTGATCATATTCTTCAAAATGAAAGTGAAAGTCCAAAAATCTTCCTACCAAAGTCTTAAAGCTCAACATATATCCTAGCACCTGCAATTAGTTCCTTTCAACCGACAAGGAAAAGCTATTCTCTATTGATAACCTCTCATAAAAACGACCAGTGAGGGTTTTACAAGACATTTCTATCACATTAACTATCATGATATTCTCCTCCAATACCAACCTTTCCTTCACCTTTGATAGCTTAATGCACTTATGACCCTTCCTCCCTACATATATATGGGGTTTGAGTCATTTCTCGACCTCTTCCCTTCCTCCTAAAACCTCTTTAGAGCCTAATGGTATTCTTTATTGAGAACTTTCCATAAAAGTGACTAATGAGGGTTTTACTAGACATTTCTATCACCTAAGCTATCGTGATATCTTCCCCCAATACCAGCCTTGCCTTCCCCTTTGATAGCTTAATGTACTTATGGCCCTTCCTCCCTACAAATATCTGGGGTTTCAGTCCTTTCTCCACTTCTTATTTTCCTCCTAAAACCTCTTTAGGGCCTATCAATTACATTGGGGAACTTTTTTCATTCACCTTACTTGACCACAAAGTAGTCGATTTCCCCCTCCATTCTCATTCAAATCCCCCTCTTGCACCTTTTCCAAAGAAGAATCCTTTAAACTCAACACAACACTCTCTTTTAGAGGGATACTCTCTTCTAACTTACAACATAAAGGAATGTTAGACTTAGTATGTTCCCCTGTTGTATCAACTATGTTCTCATCGTCCACCATCCTAAAACACTCATGTCTATTGTTTGTGTGATTGTAGCATGCCAATATTATACACTAGTTAATAATTTATCTTGCTTCCATTCCTTATTATTCATCCTCCATAGGTCACCCCTTGCCACACCAGCACAACCAAACAATTTGACCACAATGCCTCTAATTTGGTGGCCACGTGACCAATCGGGCGGTTTTATTCTAGTCTTCACGACTATAAATGACATTTATTTTGATGAAGGGATGATCTTCCAAAAGCTAAGTCGGTACACACAAGCAATGAGTAGCTCGGGTTTCGAAAAGCACTCCTGCAACTCTATTGTATGCATTTCACAACTACGTTTGCACTGCGTCTTTCTATTGGAATAATTTGTTCAAATTTTAGAAAAAGCAACCTAGCATGAAGTTGAAAAATCAATAACATCATAAGTTAAAGAAAAACACTCAGTGAAAAACATATAATAATAATAATAATTTATTTTTAAGATCATTTAGACACCAAATTGATATATGAGATCTCTACTTTGTGAGACAAGAGACATATAATCATTTTAAGGCCAAACTTACACTTGAAAATGATGCTTTAAAATATATATATAAGTGATAATATATTTAAATGAAGAGAAGAAAACTTGTTATGTCAAAGTTTTAAAGGTGAAATTTATTATTTGAAGAAATGCTTTATAAGAGATATAACTATTAACATATTTAGGGGGAAACTTATTGTAAGAATGAAGATGGCCTCATCTATATTTTGATATAATATATTAACATGAATTAATGTCACTCGTGTAAGACATAGTAGTAGATAAGGTGATGTTTTACTTAAAATAAAGAAATTTGTCTTCCATATATTCCATGATTTTAGGATATTTTTGTTTGCTTTTCAAATTTCGATGACCATAAGAAATTTTTTTTTTTCTATTAAAATTGATTTAGATTGAAATTTATACATTTTAAAAATAAGAATATTGATATATATATATATATATTTTTAAATAAATATATTAGATTTTTTATTAATATAATAATTAATTAGTTATAAAATGAATATGTATTTATTGGATTTCTCCTATTTTTATATAAAACCCGTTATGTAAATACTTACATAAATAATAAACAAAATAATTAATAATTAATAATTAATAGTTAACTTATATTATTTATTTTTTTTAAAATAATTTGTAAATATTTCAAATTTTATCTTTTCAAATAGATAATTAATAATTAATAGTTAATTTATATTATTATTATTATTTTTTAAATAATTTGTAAGTATTTCAAATTTTATCTTTTCAAAAATAAAAAAAACATTATCTCATTCTTTTTATTTAAGTTAATGTTAATAATAATGTCTTTTATAGTGGTATGTAATGGCCTTGATACATTGTAAAATATTTTATTTAAGTTAATGCTAATAATAATGTCTTTTATAGTGGTATGTAATGGCCTTCATATATTGTAAAATATTTTATTTAAGTTAATGCTAATAATAATGTTTTTTTATAGTGGTATGTAATGGGCTTGATACATTGTAAAATCAAAGTGTGAAAAAGTTTATGTAATGAAATAGAATTTATACAAATTGGGCTAATTAAGCCTCAAGGGTTAGCTTAAGTGATCATAAGTTTGATCATGAGCTTGGGGAGGTCATATGTTCACTTTTTTTACTATCCATGGATCATGGGGACGTAGGTTCCATCCACAATCATGGAGAAGTATTGAGAAGGTTTTCCATCCATGGATCATGAGAGGGAAAGGTTTTCCATCCATAAATCATGAATAACTTTCTATCCATAAATCATGAAGAAGTATTTAGAAAAGTTTTCATCCTCAAATCATGAAAAATTACAAAATTTTGTACAAAGCGTTTTTCTTAAAATAAA
>ML801641.1:340873-353947 GCA_009831015.1 Picea engelmannii
CTAGTATATTGGTTGCTTATACATGATTAAGTAGCTTTCATATTGTATGGTTAAGGAGCATGAGTAAGTTGTTGGAGAGCATAGATGTGTTGTGATTGGTTATGGTTCGGATTGGATAGTGAAAGACATAAGTGAGTGTGACTGAGGGTTGCAGAGTATCTGAGTTTTTCATGAGAAGAAAACCCTAAATACTCAGAAGGCATACACAGGCTATAGTACAAACAGGCTATGTACATACACGAGCTGTACTACTGGTAGGGCGCATAAATACGCGTGCTGCATTACTGACAGGTCACATACCTGTTGATAATTTGGTATCTATTGAGGATTGATTCCTCTTCTCAGTTGGTGTTGAGTTGCGTAAGATGAGTCTCGCATTGTAGAGCTGGTGCTCTTGTAGAGTTGTAAATCTATTCAGTTGTTGCTGATAACCCAAGGATTGTAGTCTGTAATAAAAAGAAAATTGTACATACATATTGTTTTCTTTGTGTTCCTTGTGGTGATGACTTATTGATGATATATGTTGCTGATGTATGTTCACATTTAACTGGTTATAAATGACAACAATAAGTAATGAGTAAATGGTGATTGCTAACTAAGGAGTTTTGTGAAAGGGAAGTTTTAAAAAGATCGCTACACTGATTCACCCCCCCTCTCAGTGTGGTCGGTGTGTCCAACAATTGGTATCAGAGAGGGCCTTCACTATAAGACTTAACAAGCTTGGAGGAGATCCATGGACACACAAATGAATGATGAAGTTCCAATCCTTGATGAAGAAAATTATTCTACATGGAGTGCATTTGAAGGAAATAGGAGCGGGTGTTTGGAAAGCATCTATTGGTGGATCAGTTCCTTTGAATAACAAGTCAAAGTTTGAAGCTCAAAGGGAATAAAAGAAGAATGATGCATTGGATCTCAAGACCATTATTAGTGGGCTCTCAAGCTCTGTCAAAAAGAGCATGGAACAATGCACTTCTGCCAAGGATATATGGCTAAATCTAGAGGAGACATACCAAAGCAAGAAGGAAGACACTAAAGACAACTCCTTCAAGAACAATGAAGGTAAAGAATATCCAAAATCCTCAAATTGCAATGATTCTAAATGTGATGATGTTGGGAAAAAGGAAGACCTTGAAGACAATTCCATCAAGATCAATGAAGGTAAAGAATCTCCAAAAACCCCTGATTGCAATATTTCAAAATGTGATGATGTTGAATATTTCTCTACAAGTGAAGAAGAAAAACTAGAGATAGTACGTTTAGAATCAAATGATACTTATACCATGGGATAAGTAGAAGAAGAACTATCAGAGCTTAAAAGGAAAGTTGAATGGGGGCTATTTGAATACAACTATGACCATTGTTAGATAGAATATAGATATCTTTCTGACAACACTAAAAAGTTTCTTAAAAAGAATCAAAGGCATATCTTGAAGTTAAAGGAAATGCTCAAGGAACAAGAAGAAAGTAAAAAGTCTCAATTAGAAGAAAAATAAGAAGATATCAAAAGACTAAAGAATGAAATAGAAGACAATAAGAAGCTAGATGATGAGATTAGGAAAAGTCTTGAAGTTAATTTCCATCTCAAGACCCAAATTGAAGAAGCCAAAAGGGTAGAGGAATTACTAAAGAATCAAGTAAATGAAAAGGAGGAGTCATGTCATAAGTTGGACGCTGAAGTTGTTGATCTTAGAAAGAAAGTAGAGAAGTCAAACAAATTATTGAATAGATCAACAATCTTGAATGCGATCTTTGATAGTCAAATATCACCAAATGATAAATCAGGTCTTGGATACAACAAAGAAGCTACACATGTTGAAGCAAGCACCTCAAAGAAACATGAGGTGAGTCCCTCACTCTCAAAGGATGGAAATAATGTTGCAAGTCAACCATCTACACAAGGTAAGGAAAGTTTCAAAAGAACAAAGAAAGGAAGACATCAAGAAGCCATATTTACACCTCAAGGAAGAGAGACACCTTCAAGATGGACACCAAAGCAAAGGTATTAAAATGTTTTTCATGGTCACTATTACTCATGTAATGAATATGGTCACAAAGCTTTGAAACGTAGATTGTATGCAATGAAATATAATGAAAGATTTCATAACACTCTAAGGTGTTGGTAATGTGATCAAGTAGGACACATTGCTGCTCGTTGTCACACCATGAGATGCTATAGTTGTAGTGGATTTGGCCATAAATCTCAGGATTGCTGGAACCCAAGAAGAAAGTCGATGATGAGGACTTCATATAGCATGAATAGAAGAAGGCATGCAGTTAGGAAGGAAGAGATTTTGAAAGGATGGAAGCTCAAAGTTTAAGTTCTGAGAAGCAGGGACACCTTCAGAAGTGGGTAAAGAAGACTGAACAACCAGAGCAGAATGGAAGCCTTAAGGGAAGCTCAAATTTGTCATCTTCAGAAGCATACACAGGTTACACTGGTAACTATCACATACATACACAAGCTGACCTATGAATAAGTTGCATACATATGCAAGATGTCAGTGCATCAGGCCACACATATGTGGAAAAGAGCCTTGGGAAAAAAGGCTATGCACATGAATTGCAACATGGTATGATGGTATAAATCTATGTTGTAGGGTTTGACATGGTTTTTTGCAGGGTCTGACATTGTTTGCTGCAGGTTTTCATAATTACATGTTGGCATACATAATTGATGTATGTATGGTGGTGACATATGGTTGAGTGTTGAAAGACTATCTTGGATGCATGGTACTAACCCTAGAGTGCAGATTGAGACATTTTTCTGTTGAAGACAAATGTTGGTTGTGACAGTGAAGTTATGGCACTTTGGTTATGAGATATATCATGATGATGCTAGCTAGAGATGTCATTGATCTATTGAGGCACACTTATAGTACATATTGGATGCTTAGTTTTTGCTGTAGTGAATGGAGGTTGAGGTTGATCTGCTGGGGTACATGGCTGATACATATTTGAGTTTGATTGATATATCTTGTGATGTATTATTGGAAGCATATTTGTTGGATATCTTGGTGCATGCATTTGGCATATGGATGAGCTACATATTGGGACATGTAGTTGATGAGTTGATGAAGTGGTCATGTTGTACACCATTTATGAGTCATATCTTGATCTATAGTTGATGCACTTTCTTGGTACAAGTGGTGATACATGTTTGGTGCACTTTTTGTTGTATGGGTTGATATAGTTGAGACATTTTTTATGATGCTTGATGGTTGAGATGCATGATTGTGGAACTTGGTTCATGGTAGAGGCATATCATGAGCGATATGACATTTGGTTGAGGCACATGGATGACATGTTGATAGAGGCATATGATTGGTACACATTATTGGCATATGGTTGATACACTCCATTGATGATATCTTATGTCATATTCTATGATATTGATGTACATGGGTGTTGTGCATGGTTGGCACAGAATATGGCACATGATGTACTTGGTTGATGTTTTGTTCATGATTCTCTATTTCATTGTTGACATATATTTTTCTTCATGATGTATGGTATGGCACAATTTTTGATGCATGGACAAGTCCAAGGATCGTCATAGAAAGAGTGGTTGATCTATGTTTCGGTTGAGCAGTAGCATTTGCAACAAAAGCGTATTGAAGTGGTAGCATGTTTTTCATATTGCAGATAATATAGGGGGAGACATACCCACAGGGGGAGTCATTCTTCTTCCCATGATTCCAGGAGGAGAGATTTATCATATGCAAAGGTAAATACTTAAAAGAGATCCCTATACTTGGAGAAAGAGCACATAGGAATAGTTCCAGGGGGAGCGATGGTCACAGGGGGAGCATGAGAGATATATATTCCAACATTACATTAGAGTGATATCCCTTGTTCAAAAGGGGAGAGATTATTCAAAGGAGAGTTCAGACAAGGGGAGCAACCCTAAGGAGAGAAATGCCCTTTGCCATTGATGTCAAAGGGGGAGAGATAGTCAGATTGATGTGATTGAGATGATTATTGATGTAGAGAAATTCATTGTCTACATGTTGCCATCAATAATTAGTGTTGACATCAATGTTGGTATTGGCATCAATTCCAAAGGGGGAGATTGTTGGATCATGTTGTCATTGATGCCAAAGGATTGATTGATGTCAAAGGAACAATGTCTTGCATGCCAAAGGATCGATGTCAAAGGAACAATGTATTGCCATAGATGGATCAATGAGTTGTCATTGATATATGATGCATAGATGGAGATGGATTGATGTGGTTTCATTGATATATGATGCATAGTTGGATTGATGTAAAGATGACTCATTATTGTCTTATCATGGTTTATAGGAAGTACAAATGGATGAACTCCAAAGTGGTCCCCTTGTGGTGAAATCCCTCATGGGAAGACGCTATGCGATTGAGTTATCCTAGAAGTATGGTTAGAGAACCCATACTTAATTGTGGAATAATGAGATGAATATCAATGAATTTGTCAGTCAAACTACCCTATATGGATAGTGATTTTCATGCCATTTCTAGTGGTATGTGGAACGTCACATAACTCCTCACGGTTTGAGATTTATGGCCTTACGAAGTTGGAGGACCCTCATATGTTGGCTTGAAACCCCAAAAGGTCAAAGAAGTCAAAGTGCTTACAAAGAAGAAATTATTTAAAAGAGAAGTGACAAAGTCAAAGAGGATTATTTAAAGAATAAAGTGAAGTGACAAAGGATAATTTAATAAAGTAAATGGAGAACTTTCTAATTATGGAAAGTGGTTATAAGAAGGTTAACCCTAAAATAATCTAAGTATGAGTAATTTTTGGTCAGATTCATGAAAGAAATAACCTTAATACATTTTGGGAACAAAATCATATGAAATTTTTTATGTAACTGTAAATTGTTAGGTCTAATAAATTCTACTGGCTACACATTTTCCAGAGTTAACAACATTTAGATCAAAACAAGATCAACACAAAGTTCAAAATCATGGAAAATGCACAAAGAGCTTACAACCATGGAGATGATATCAAAGGGATGTATGTTAATTTAGGCATTGAAGGTACAAATTCGATTGTACATAGAGAAGTAAAGGAAGAAAGTATGAACTTTATGGAGACTATAAAAGGTCTGCAAAAGGATATCCATAATTATAAAGTTGATAATGAGAGGCTTATGAAATCCAAGGAGCAAGAATAAGACTTCAACATTAGGATAATGCAAATATTGCACAAAATAGAGAAGAAGATGGATAAGGAGACTGGGTCAAGCAAATCAAGGAATCATAGATCTCACGATGAGAGGGGAAGAACACGAAGTGTTGACAAACATCACTATCATGCTTCCATAAACTCAACTAAGAGAGCGCACTAAAACCCAATTCCATCCCCTGTTAGGAAGCATAAGAAAAGGTCTGGGGTGGATGAGCTACATGGGGAAATTAATAAAATCAAGCCTCATACATTTGATGGTGAGCACAAGAAGGGTGAGGATGCAGAGAAATGACTTCTATGAATGATTAAGTATTTTCAATTTCATAATTACTCTTCCTAAGTAGAAGGAACAATTGCCATTTATCAACTCAAAGGAAAAGCATCAATTTGTGAAGGTATAAAACATTGATGAAAATAAGGTCACTTGGAGGGAGTTCAAGAGGTATTTCCATAAGAAATACTTGAATAAGCGATACTATGATAAGAAAATGAAGAAGTTCTTTGAACTCAAGCTTGGGAGTATGACCATAGATGAATATGAAAGAAGATTTTTAGAATGGCTGAAGTACGTTTTTTTCATCAAGGAGGAGAAGGTTAAGATTTAGAGGTACCTAAGTGGGCTTCCATCTTTTATCAGTTATAAGATATAAAATTGTGGTGGGATCAATTTGTGCAGGTATAAAAATTTAATGAGAAGAAGGTCACTTGGAGGGAGTTCAAGAGGTATTTCCAAAAGAAATACTTGACTAAGCGATACTATGATAAGAAAATGAAGGAGTTCTTTGAACTCAAGCTTGGGAGTATGACCATAGATGAATATGCAAGAAGATTTTTAGAATTTTTGAAGTATGTTTATTTCATCAAGGAGGAGAAGGTTAAGATTTAGAGGTACCTAAGTGGGCTTCCATCTTTTATCAGTGATAAGATACATTATGCCGATCCCAAGACACTAGAGGAAACCATAATAATGGATAAATGCCTTTATGAACAACATAAAGGAAGATCAACCTTCCCAAGGACGTGGGAAAACAAAAAGAAAAGTATGATGGACCAGAGGAAGAGGGGATCTAAGCCACCATTCTTCAGAAATAATTCTCAGGGAAAACCAACCTCTAAAGAACCTAAAATGATAGAGGCAATAGGGCAAAGACCAAGGCAAACTGTAATGTTCCTGCCTTGAATAGTCTAGGAAATTTTGCTAATGTGTGTGTAGGATTAATGGTTTACAACATATAAATGATCATACAAATAACAAATGCGACAAAGACTGAAAAGTCTATATTATGGTATCTCTACAAAGTACAAATTTTGAATGTGGTTGAATAAAATGAATCACTCGGCTAGATCAAATGACAAAAGGATCTTAGTCGGAATGCAATAAGAAAACTAAAATATAATACCCAATAATATATGAGTACTGCATGGTCAACGGATGAGCTGGAACTATGGAACCTTGCACGGTAATTGCTGAAAGTTTGGAAAGTTCACCCTAGTGGCTAAACTTCTCGAAATGTCCCAGAAACTGTCCCAAATGGTGTACCCTGCTCTAGCTCTCAGTCTTGATGACTGATCAGCCCCTCTGCTGGTGTGTCTAGACCCCAGATGGATCCCCCTAGGGGAATGAGGCCCTCTCTCACTAGAAAAATGTGCCCTAGTGATTCCACCGTCGGAATCGGCTGGGATGTATCTCAAAATGATCGTCTTGGCCTACTGGAAAATAGGTCGAAAGGGTTTCCCTGTATCTGATCTGTTGATCACTCAGGAACCCCGAATGTGCCTACCAAAAGTGATGCACTCCCAACTTTGGAAAATGCGCCCCCAATGATTCCTCTGTTGGAATCTGATGAGGAACTAGGAGAAAAATGCACCTTGCCTTCCTCTCAACTAGGTTGGAGGGGAATATCTAAACTCTCCCTAGATGGGACAAGTCTATCCACTAAACCTCCTTAGGAGCTGCGCCCTCACCTTGGATAAGTGTGCCCTTTCTCTGGGCCCTGAGTAACTGTTGCTAAAGAATTATGGAATACTTGTGTGATCTTCCCTGTGACTAGGGTGCATCTCTCAACACCGAAATCAACCAACTGGTGTTTTCCTCCTAGAATCCACTGAACTATCTCTCCTGAGATGAGCCTCTATCCTTAATGACAAGTCATAATATGCATAATGATGAACTAGGTCATTGACCCTTCTCTTATAGATTTTCTAAACCCTAATTCACTGCTAAAACCCTAATTTTCCGTTGACTTCCAAATTTAGCTCGTCTGTTCTATTTTTAGCTCATAATGGCTTAAAATCACTTTTAACCACTTTTAGCTCATAATGGCTTAAAATCACTTTTAACCACTTTTAGCTCAATGTCACTTTCTGAACATAACACCTTTGACTGGAGTGACCTCTAGTAACCCTATTTACCCCTTTTCTAGCCCTGGTTATAGTCTAACGAGGCGATTTGGACCATTAAGCCTCCTCTGTGGAGCTCCTATCTAGAAAGGGACATTATAGTCCTCCCTTCTCGAAATTTCTTGTCCTCAAGCAATACCAATCCAGGGTGCTACAAAACTTGCTCGCTTTCCCAAGTAGCGTCCTCTACTGGAATCCCTCTCCATCCAATCAAACACTCCCTGATGACCCTGCTCCTTAGTTTTCTCTCTCGAAACTTCAAAACCTCCTCTGGAACCAACTCCAACTGTCCCTTCTGATCCAATGGGGGAAGCTTCTCTGATGTGCTAATGAATTGTCCTACTGCCTTTTTGAGGTAAGATATGTGGAACACGTTATGAATCTTTCTCCCCTCTAGAAGCTCTAGATCATAAGAAACCTTGCCTACTTGGCGCATGATCCTGTAAGGGCCATACAATTTGGGCTTGAGTTTCTCGGCCCAACTCTTCTTCAGAGATGACTATTTGTAAGGTTGGAGTCTTGAGAAAACCAAATCCACAACCTCAAATTTTTTCTCTATCTTGTGCCTATCCACACTCATCTTCTGTCGGTTCTATGCCTTCTGCAGGTTCTCTTTCAACAACTTGAGAATCTCCTGACTCTCTATGATGCAATTATTGGCCTTGGGAGCTTTGATCTCCCCGAAAGTGGGAGAATCATATCCGTACAATTCTTGGAAGGATGTCATACCAATGGACATGTGGAAGGTGGTGTTGTAGCAATGCTCTCTTAAATTTAGCCACTTGACCCATGTTCTTTGTTGTCCACCTACATAGTTCCTCAAATATCCTTCAACCCACTTGTTGACAATCTCGGTTTGCCCATCTGTCTAAGGGTGATAGCTGGTGATGGGTGTCATCTTTTTCCCCACCAACCTAAAAAAATATCTCCAGAATGTCCCCATGAACTGACTGTCCCTGTCACTGACAATGCTCCTCGGTAACTCGTGAAGTCTGAAGACCTCCCTGAAGAATAGCTCAACTACCTAAACTACGTTGTACTCTGTTGGTATGGCATAGAAGTGAGAAAACTTGGTCAATCTGTCGACCACTACATAGATACAGTCCTTACCCTGGACCTTGGGTAGGCCTGCGATGAAGTCCATCGATATACTCTCCCATTTCTGCTCTGGAATGGGGAGTGGATAAAGTATCCCTGTTGGAAGATCATGCTCCTAAATTGTTTTGCTAACAAGCCACACACTCACTGATGTGTCTTATAATGTCTTGTTTGAGGCCCTTCCATGAGAGCCTCTCCCTAATTTGCCTATAGGTTTTGAAAAACCCCGGATGGTCTGCTAGTGATGAATCATGAACTGCCATGAGGATCTTCTTCTTGAGCCCTGAATCTAGCACCAAGTAGAATCTATCCTTTTAGAATATGACATCGTCAATGAACCTATACCTGGCATGCTATATCTTCCCATTCATAACCTCACAAATGAACTTGTTCTTGGAATATTCCACTAACAAGTGGGATTTCCAATCTGCTGAAATCCCCATCAAAGAACATGATGCAGGTCTGCTCGATAGTGCATCAAACACAATGTTCTTCTTCCCCTTGACATACTCTATGTCAAAGTCAAATTCTTGTACCTTCTTCACCCATTTATGCTGGCACTCACTGAGGTCCTTCTGCTCAAGGAAATACTTCAAGCTATTGTGATTTGTCTTGACCATGAATTTGCTGCCCACCAAATATTGTCTGAATTTGGTCAAGGCATGCATGATTTGCAGCATTTCCTTGTCATAAATGGAGAACAACCTCTTAGGTTGACTAAGCTTCCTTCTCTCTAATACAATGGGGTGTCCTCCCGACATCAAAACTTCCTCAAGACCCTCACCAGATGCGTCACACTCTAGTACAAATGGCAAGGTGAAGTCTGGTAATGCCAACACTAGACAAGTTCCCATGACTTCCTTCATGTGATCAAAGGATTTATGTGAATCTTCAATCCAGATGAAAGCCCCATGCTTGGTAAGATTCGTCAGGGATGCTCCAAGATGAGAAAAACCCCAGACAAACCGTCTGTAATAGCTGTACAACCTGAAGAAACTCCTCAACTCTGTCACATTCCTGGGCGTTGGCCAATCCAAAATGGCCCTGATCTTCTCCTGGTGCACCTGTACCCCCTTTGCACTGATGATGTGTCCCAAGTAAAGTAGTTCTGTCATACCTAACTCACACTTGGACTCTTTGGCATATAATGACTGTGCCTCCATGATGATCAATACCTCATCCAGGTGCCTCATATGTTCCTACCATGTCTTGCTATAGAATAAGATGTCGTCGAAGAAAACCAAGACTGATTTCCTCAACTGATCCCTGAATATGTGGTTCATGTAAGACTAGAATGTAGCGGGTGCATTGGTTAGCCCAAATGGAATAACCAGGAACTTGAAATGTCCAAAGTGACATTGAAATGTCGTCTTCTCTATGTCCTGCTCTCGGATTCTGATCTAATGATACCCAGAGCGTAGATCAATCTTTGAGAAGAAAACTGCCCCATGTAGTTCATCCATCAACTCGTCAATGCACAGGATAGGATACTGGTTCTTGATGGTTTTCTTGTTCAAGGCCCGATAATCAATGCACATCCTCATGGTTCCATCCTTCTTCATAACTAAGACAACTGAAGAGGCAAATGGGTTGCTGCTCAGTCTGATGTGTCCCATCGCTAGAAATTCCTTGATTGCCTTCTCTATCTCATCCTTGAACCTCCTAGGATGACGATAGGGGGGGTGATCATAGGTTTGGACCCCTCCTCTAACTCAATGGTGTGCTCAAACCCCCTGTCAAGTGGTCTCCTTGGTGGAATCGACCCCAAAACCTAATGATGTCATCCCAACAAATTATTGATCTCTGTATGATAATTTTGTTGACCCTCTGAATCCTTCCGCATAGTGATCAAACACTCTGCGGCATATGCTACCTCCCCATGTATGAATATCCTCTCCATACTCTTGGCTGAAACTGTCCTGGGTGCTCCTATCGACATACCTCTCAGAACAACCTTCTTCCCGTAACAGTATTTAAATCCCATATCCAAGGTTTGGTAATTGGTGGTGATTTTTCCCAAGGTAATCATCCACTGGACTCCCAACACCACATTTGTGTCAGATAGGTCAACCGCATACAATGTGTCTCTCACTGTGTAGTTTCCTAACTTTATCTCCAAGTTTGGAACTCTGTCTAGACATTCCAATGTGTGGCAATCTGGTACTGCAACATCAAACCCATCAAACTCCTCTCTCTAAAGTGCCTGTCTCGATACTAATGAAGCATCAATGAAGTTGTGGGTGGCCCCACCATCTATCAGGGCCATTTCCCATTTCCCCTAAATAGTACCTCTAATCCAGAGGGTATCATACCTGGGAACACCAGAAAGGGTCGCTATGACTCCTCCCTTTGTTGGTTTCCATCTGTTATCCTGCTCAGGCGACTGTGGGACTACTAGAGGATGGGATCCTGCCAGTGTCGGTGGTCTATGAGGATGCTTCTCCTCTGTCTGTGTTGAATCCTCCTCTGATCTAGTGGGTCCATTGTCCCACTCCTCCTTGTCACTAGCTACATTGTTTTCTACCACCTCAATATATTAAATCTCTCCTTTTCCCATATATATATATATATATATATATATATATATCTATATATATGGATTTTGACATTGTTTTTGTCAGTGGATGTAGGCTTGACGATGCTTGATAATGTGACTCACATAAGGAGTAAAGGGGCCTTGCACAAAAAACCAGATATTGAGGGAGAGGGGTGGCAGCGTCCCTGTCACAGCCTACTAGCACTCCAGTCGTGGACAAAACTATATGTTAATAATTACCTAGTTGGGTGGTCCACGATGTTGTGAGGGAAGACTGAGACAGTGTCGAATTGCCAACCCTCCGAAGGAATCGGACTTGAAGATATAACGGTCCTAGTTGTTCTCTAGATCTACAGACCTCCTTTCCTCCAAAAGTTCAGAACTTCGAGGTCCTCACAACCTTTGATCCTTACCTTTAACTTATTTGGAGAGTTGAATTTTGTTTAACTCGGAGATCAACGATCCTTATAACTTTCTCCAATCTACGACTAGAAATTATTTCAGATATATGACTCTTTGGAGAACCATGTTTACTTGGATTCAAATCTCCTGGAGTGACATACTCTCATAGTGACGTGGAAGTTGATGTCAATGTTGATGTGGCACATGCTGATCGGTTGCCACATGTTGCCTTGATTTCTAAATTTCATTTCTAAAGTGCAAACTAGAACTTGACAATTGTCGCTATCTAATTACGCCACATGTCCTTGCTGACGTGATCTTGGTGACATGGACTATTATGACGTGGGATCTCATTGTGTTTCCACGTGTCTTACTTCATGTCTCCGAGGATTTGGCCTTCAGGTATTTTTACATCTTATGAACTTCTTTCTGCCAAAGTGGTCACCATTGGAAGTGCTCATGCTTTCCTTCCACTCAAATTTCATTCATTGGCTGTGATCAGTCCTAGATCAATGGTCCAGATTTATTTCGAGGTTCAAGACTTGGGGTTGTTCATTCTTTCCACTTCCCTTTTCCCCCAGCGTGAGATTCCTCGGAGCTTAAACCCCAAGCATCTTGACTTTATCCAACTGTCTGCCTTAAACCCAGAAATCTTAATAAGATCCAACGGTTCTCGGGAATTCGATCATTCGATATCTCTGGCCTTGGGCCTTGCTTATCCTATATTTCCACTTTATTTGATTGGATGATCATTTTAACTCTCGATTTGTATCTTAGATCGAGTGACACATGTCCATTTCGGGACTTCGTCTTCGGCTCGAGGTGATCGATCCTTAAAGGTTTCCACCTGTCAAATTTTCTTCTTGAAATCGGATCGCCTGTGCGACTTCAAAGGCGATATCTCTTTTGAGCTTTGGCTTTGTACATGTAACAAGATCTTCGATCCTTGACAACGATCGAACACTTCATTGATGACCTTACCAAATGTTCATTTTCTTGAGTTTTACCTTTTAAAATAACGCCATCTCTCATCAGTGCATCCCTCCTAAGATTTAGATGTTATTTGTTGAGTGCATACTTGTGCGCCCCCTGTGTATGTTCGCACTGTCTCTCTTGAGCTTGTACTTTCAAAAAAATTTCCCTTTGTTCGAATTGAGAGGGTCTTTTTTCACTTCAGGTGCTCTATCTTCTTAAACTTGGGCCTTCAAGGAGCCATCTACGTGCTCTTGGAATTGACACTGGAGGTGTTGCATTGTGTTGCTAGAAGAGAAGCTTCATGATTCTTATATAACTTAAACTCCTTAAAACTAACTCTCTCCCAGTTGCATGTTACTTCTTTCCTGTTTCTAAGTGTTTTAAAACTGTCATAAATGGTGGATTGTAGGTTGAATGGATTTTATTTTCTGTTTAAGATTATTGTCTTGGTGTTTCTGGAATGTATTCCTATCCTTAATGAGTAAGGTGTTTC
>ML801642.1:2501-17169 GCA_009831015.1 Picea engelmannii
AGGCAGCCATGCAATCCCCTTCAAGGTATAGGTAAAGCTTGATATTCCATGATCTTCAAGATGACAAGGAATAAACAAAGATGGAACATAAATAAATATAGGTCGACTGACAACATTCGTGTGCACCCGCTGAGCACGGAGATTTTGGACTCTCGGGGGTTTTAAGAAGTCGGTGAGGAAATTTTGTCTCCGTCTTTTATTCTGATTAAAATGAAATATTTTATTACGGGCACGAGCGGGTTTATGACAATTATTTTGGGGTGTTTCAAACATTTTTATTGATTTCAGTTGAAGTATTAGCTTTAGTCATGGCATTATGGAGTTTAGGAAAGTTGTTTATATTTTTATTTTTGAGAGGTTTTAAAGAAATGTGACCCATTAAAAATTGGAGTTTGTTGATTTTTTTAATCATTTTAACAATAAATATGATATTCTTATGTTTATAATGGAGATGAAAGACGAAAACAACAAGTTATTTTTAAATATTTGTCTACTTGTTTTGTAGATAAATAAACATTTTTTCCCTATTTTAACTTGAATGTTTTAGCAAACTTACAATGTTTCCATAAAATACGTCTAAAGAGTTTAGCCTAAATTTTAAAGTGATTATACTTTGAGGTTTTCTTTGACCTCATATTGAAATTGTTTCTTTCTCTCTTTTTTCATGTCCATTGTCTAGCTATGACGTCTCATTGTGCAGTGGTGACACAGGCGAGTTGTTTCCCTCTACTGCTCCAACTCACCCTCTCTCAGGATCGTTCAAATTCTCAAACCAAGCCGAATTAGCTCTTTAGATTCTTGAGTGGAATCTCTACTCAAATACCCGATCCACAGGTCTCGTTCCCCTTCACGACCCTCTATACTTAACTGTGGTTTTTCCTGACCTGATATCGGGGTTCGGGGTTTCGCATTCCCCGTGGTCGAGAGTCACTGCCCGCTTGAACTCCCGACTCCCGATTCTCCGATGCACACTTTTCTCCACGTGCTGGCCCTCCTGGCTCAGCTCTCACCATATGACTACTACCTCCGCGACCGTGGCCTTACCTCCTATCGCGACTTCACTATGTCCCACACTATCCTCCAACGGTTGAAATATCGCTTATCGCAATATCGCAATCTTCGTGGCCAAATCCTCGAGTCTTTTATCGCGATACCCCAATACACGATCCCACGTGTAGATCCGACGGTTCTCCTACGGCCCAGATCCAACGGCTATTCCTTTTCTCGCTCCTCACGCCTTCGCGACTTGGAGTACCAAATGCTTGGGATCTCACCCTACGAACTCCCGAGTTCGCGAGATCTATCGATCTATTAGTATATATTAGTATATATTAATATACTAATAGATTATTAGTATTTATAGATTATTAGTATATATTATATTAATGTGATACATTACATTAACATATTAATAGACCATTAATATAATACATTAATGTATTATATTAATAAATTATTATTATATATTACATTAATGGTTGTCCCAAGGCATGTTATTTTTTGAAAGAATAGTCTTCCTCTTGAGATAAATATAGCATCACATATCCTACATCTCGAATGGATTTGAACTTATGACCTCTTAAAAGGAAACACGTATTATTAACCATTAGGCCCACTCAAACTCTATATAATGGTATAATCCATTTGACTATTAAATTAAATATATGAGTAAAAACAAATTTGTAGCATTAATAGTGTAGATTTTCTACCATTAAAATGTGGAGATTCAAAAACTTCTTCGATTTCGAGCAAAATATTAAAAAAAAAAGCCAAAAAGATGATCTAATTATACACTATACTATAGTTGATTTAATTACTTCAGAATTATCACTTGCTTATTTGACTCTTGTTACTCGTTCTTCACCGCCATGATCTTTGATCTTGTAAATGATGGACATAATCGTGTTGAGCTTGAGCTTGTAAATACATGTTTTCAAGCTCATCACCATTACCAAAACTCAAGGAATGCGAGGAGGTACAACCATGTTTGCAAGATGATCACCATTACCATTACCAGATACAACCATGTTTGCAAGCTAATCACCATTACCAGATACAACCATGTTTGCAAGATGATCATCATTACCATTACCAAATACAGCCCTGTTCGCAAGCTGATCACCATTACCAGATACAGCCCTATTCGCAAGCTAATCTCATTCTTTGTAGAGATTAGAAGAATGAGATCTCTATACGGGTAGAGGAACATAGGTCTAGTTACCTTTCTATAGACATAGCTATGTGTACAAGTCAAAAAGAAAGATTATAAATATACATCTATATAGAATCTATGTTTGTGAAGTGAGTGTGATATAAGTTTCTTGTTTATATACCAAATGATTCCATCTATCAATTATCTAGTAAAAATATGTTATTGTTTTTACTATAGGATTTCCAATAATCGATCTAGGTAGAGAGGGAGTCCATGGCCTTGGGAAACAGAGGCAATCATTTAGTCGATTTCCCTAAATATCAAGAGCATGTATCTATTCAAGTAAAGAAATGGGATCCATGGGCCCTCTTAACTATATTCTTTAGCATGAATTTTCACCTATGCATTCTAAAATTTATTTTGGCATAATCTTATTTATTCTTCAGTACAACATCACTTGCAAATTATTTTTGCATGAAGCAGAATCTTCATATTTTGTGACATAGATATTTAATGATGATTTTAGTCATTTAAGGTTTTGTAAAATTTTCAAATTTCTTTGTTGAGGGGAGCACGCTCAGCCTCATTAAAATCCCCAATGATGTGGCCATGACAAATACAAATCTTGGTGGAAAATTCAATATATTCAAATCTATTGTCATGTTTGGACCACACGAGGCTTTCGATCTTTCCAGTATAGTTAAAATAACAAAAATCACAAAAATTAATAACAAGGAAGTGCTCATATTTTCTATCTACAATTTGACAGATGAAGCATAAGAAGAAACAAAATAGTGAAAAGTTTATAGAAGAAGCATAAGACATTTTTTTCAAAATAGTGAAAAGGATGTTGTTAAACCCATTTTGCAAAGATATTGTAAAAGTTAAATATGCATGTTAATCATATTCTTTAAAATTTAAAAAAGAAGAAGCGGGAAAGATTTCTTTTCATGGTCAAAAGGAGGACCATTTCCTCATGCAAAAGGAAATTGTTATCGTGCAAAATAAATAATATTTTTTTTTTTGTGTTGTTGTTATTTTGTGATAGTAATGTCTTAAACTTGTCCTAAAATTGGAATAAGGGGGTCTAAGGTACACTTGGTGTTTGTGTGTGATGATTTTCATGAATACTTATGATGTTTTGTGTCAAGTTTTGAAATGCAGAAATCATACATGCAATTTTTCATACAACTATACGCACATGCAATGACAAGACATCAAAAAAATATCAATCACAGATTTTAACAAAGAGACCTAGGTGTTATTTATTTCTCAAATTTTCATTGAGAATTATCAAAAGTTAAAATGTCATAATCATTTGTGGTCCATGTATAATATGTTTCTTGAAACGATCGTTTATGTGCATTTTTGGGTCTTAAGTTTGTCGGTTAATTGAAATTGAAGCTTACAAGGTTGAATCATTTAATTGTAAAAAGGTGGATTTACAAACGCTTTCAAAGTCAATTGTAGAAATTGCAAAAGCTAGACGTACACAAAATTTGAATAAGGAGGTCAACTGAGTCATCAAAATCAAATCATTGTAAAAATCACACTTTGGGGTGCATGATTAGTAGTACTTAACAATTGCAAATCAAATGCACATTAACACTGTTTTGTATTGAGTATAATTGCAATATAAATACAATTACAAGTAGCTTAAGATAGATAACAATCTTAACTACACAATCTAGATAGTTGAGATAATATCTCAACTCTCCTTAACAAACTCAAACCAAATACTAATCATGGCATTTAGCCATTATTCTCCAACATTCCCCCTTAATGGAGAAATGCGATTTTTTTTTTTACAATATAGAAACGACATACAATTCATATATGTCATCTTTGTCCGACGGGTCTTCATTAACAACTCTACCCACTTTGCAATCACTTGGTTTCGCTCTTTTCTTCTCCACACTTTTGAGCTACCTCTTGATCCATTTAAGGTATAACCTCTTCAGACCATCATTGACGTATTTGCAGGATTGACGCTTCTTGACTACCCCAAAGTATAGCCTCAACACTGAATTATTCTATGGATACACTACCATCTGTGAAATTCCCCCGAAGAGCAAATTTCAAAAGTTATATAGGACATTGATCTAATTACTAGATATTTTCAGGAGTCAATCATACAACTGACCTTCTTAAACACACATACAATAATATATACATGGATAACCTATAACTGATGATCTGGAAGCACTGAAGTACAACAAGTCCCACCAACATATGATAGAAAGTAGACATAATCCATTAATGATTTGTTCTCTCAGTACCGAAGAACATTGAGAACCACTAATTGAAATTGTGTTACTCTAATCAATTAATTGGTTCTACATCATAATGAATTTTTACAAACCAAAATAAATATAAAAATATATAACCACTCATACATCCAAAATATGAACGAGAGTGTATTTTATCCAACCATTACTAACTATACTCAAAATTTCAAATAAATTGGTCGTGAGATATTTTTACTAACTATTTATTTTACCATCGACCTTCATAAAGAGTATCGTTGGATGGAACATGCCAAAACACCTTGCAGATTTCATTTCCAACATAGATCGATTCACATAACAGCATGAAAGTGATTGTAAGCAACTATGGTCTCTCCATGGGAAAGATTTTATGATAGGCAACAAAGAGTATTGACGGCAGCGTGCTCTTCCTTTATTTCTCCGATGTTGAAGATCGATCACACAAGGCTAAACTGCATAACACTGCAATTAGGATATTAGATTGATGGTTTTCAATCCAACATTTAGATCCTGCCTAGTGGATTTTTTTTTTTGTTTTTTTTTCCTCTCCGCAGAAATTTCTTCACAGCATGCAATCCAACCCATTGGTATATGCACTTCCTCGTCTTGAGAGAAAATCATTCACGAGAAGCGCAGGAAAAATCAACCACACAGGTACATGGAAATCTTCGCACAACAAAAAATAAATAAGAATAAAACACATGTACTTTGATGTACAAAATCCCACTCTCTATTCCATCTTCCTGGCCTTCCCATGAGGGATTTAAGCCAGTACAGGATCTAATACCAAATTGCAAATCAAATGCACATCAAAACTATTTTGTATTAAGTATAATGACAATATAAATACAATTACAAGTAGCTTAAGATAGATAGCAATCTTAACTACACAATCTAGATAGTTGAGATAATATCTCAACTCTCCTTAACAAACTCAAACCAAATACTAATCATGGAATTTAGCCATTATTCTCCAAAATTAACACCATAGGTTTGTTTGTTTCAACTCCATGCAAGTGTGAAAAGTGAAAAATCTAAAATGGCTAAAGGAGTAAAGCATTCACAACATGCTAATCAATAAATTAAAGAGCTTCTAGACTCCTTACATGACTTTGATAATCGAGTTGTTGATCTTGAAAAGAATATTTATCTAAATGATAAATTTATTGAAATTCAACTAAAATTAATTGAAAAGAATCAAATTGAGAACATGGTTAATGCAACTTGTGATACAATTGATCTAATGAAAATGGTTGATTTTACTTGTGATACATATAGCCTAATGGTTGATATTGATACATCAAATGATATGATTGATGATTCCTTAGTTAGTCATGAGATGGAATCATACAATGTAATCATGAAGACAATTTTTGAATATGAGTAACAACAAAAAGAAACGAGTGATACTAGAAGTAGTGTCAATAAAAGTAAATTAGAATTTTATTTTAAATTTACAAAAGAAAATTGTCACAAATGCATGGAAGAACATCAAGTACGGAATAATATTTCAAATCCTATCATCAAAACTTGGGTAGAAAATTGTGACAACAAGAACATAATAAGACTTAGATATGAGAAGGAAGTTACCTCTCATATTCTCAACTATTCTAGACCAATCCCTTTCTACAATTTAGAATTCCTTCAAGGAAATTCCACTTCACATATTTTTGTTCAACATCAAAATGCTAATTGTTTTGCGGGGAGACAAATCATCATTTAGATAAGTGTTAAAAAAATAAGGTTATAACTCAAATAATTCATTATAGTTGAACAAGTTTTTCAGAATGGAATCGACAAGTCAAAAATTTACATAAGTCTTACCATCTAATTCAGGCATAGGTAAAAACACATTTACATGGAGATATCACAAAAGTAGAAATCTTTAATTTGTTCAATATGAAAATTTTGGGCATGATTGGGGCCAATTGCACACTTCTTTTGAATTAAAACATGAGTTAAAGAGGATACTCTCTACACCTAAAGGGAGTGAGTACATTAATGGAGTAAAATGGTATTATTATCAATGGTTAACGGTAAACCAAAAAAACTATCCTGGATGATGAAATATTTATTCAAAAAGAAAAAAATACAATGCTCAAGATTGGATCCATTTGATATACTTCACACTATGCATCAGAATTTAAATATATAATTCTTTTTTGAAAGAATAGTCTTCCTCTTGAGAGAAATATAGCATCACATACCCTACACCCCTCTTGGATTTGAACTTGTGATCTCTTAAGAGGAAACAGATATTCTTAACCATTAGGCCTACTCAAAATCTACATAATGGTATAAACCATTTGACTATTGAATATATGAGTGGAAACAAATTCGTAGCATTAATAGTGTAGATTGTCTACCATTCAAATCTGGAGATTCAATTTTTATTTTTATTTTGAGCAAAATATTAAAAATTCTCCAATTTTCAAAAAAAAAACAACAACCACATTCAATAGATGTTGCCCCTACTCCATCCATTTCAACTGCTTATGTCTGACTCAGGCTTACCATATGAGAGATTTATGCTCCTAAATTCTTTGGAGTGGCAATTTTTCCACCAGTTATTTCATCAAAGCACCTACTCCATTAATTATCACCTTTCCCTTCTCCTTTTGGGAATTAGTAAGCTACCACGGTAAAGAAGATCTTTTTGTTTCTCCAATCCTCCTTTTAACTTCTTCTCTCATTACTCCTGAAACTCCATCATTTGACAAATCCAAAGCAACCAACTTTTCATCTTTAGAACTAGGGGTGTAGTCTGAAGAAGATGTTGAACATGTGGCCATATTTCCCAAAATCGGTAAGGAATTCTGGTATAAATGGCTTGAATTTCCACTTTCCCCCCTCAAAGATTATTACAATCAAGAATGCTAGAATAATCCTTCAACACATAGAGTCTAGGTTAAGACAAGGCATAAACAAAGACAAAACATAAATAAATACAAGTCGATAGACAACTTTCAAAATCACAACATTTGTGCGCACCCGCTAAGCATAGAGATTTTGGACTCTCGGGTGTTTTAAGAAGTCGGTGAGGAAATTTTGTTATTGTCCTTTATTCTCGTTAAAGTGTAACCTTTGGTTACAGACATGAGGGGGTTTATGAAAATTATTTTGGGGTGGTTCAAACATTTTTATTGGTTAGGGTTGAAGTATTAATGAGGGTATCAGACAGAACAGTGAGGATCCATCTCATGTTGCAGGATAACCCCAAGGGAGTGACCATTGCCACACTCTGAGGAATATCTAAATATTACACCTTCAGGGTTAGAGGTATTTTGTAGGGGAAAAGGGTTACAACATTGGTTGATGGTGGAGCCACCCACAGTTTCATTGATGTTGCACTTGTCACCATGCGAGAAATTGTTGCGGAGGATTTTGAGGGAATCAATGTGGTAGTAGTAGATGTGTACAACATGACATGTAATGAGAGGACCAATGGATTGGAAGTAACAATGGGAAAATATACGTTGATCAATGAATTTTGTGTCATGGATATAGCATATACTCATGTGGTGTTAGGAGTTCAGTGGTTGTACTCATGAGGATGGAGTTCTAGGACAAGGGTGGATAGTGAGTCATCCTAAGAGGTATGTCGACAGGTTCCCCCAATATTGTGTCTAACAAGCGGATGGAGGCCCTTTTTAGACATGGGGACATGGCCTATGAAACATAGTGCCTCATCACCATGGAAAATCCATAACAAGATCACCAACATTACCCTGCACATATCCAAGCATTACTTGGAAAGAATGAAAGAGTGTTCAAGCCATTGCGAAAAGGTAAACCACCTCACAAAGGATTTGAGCATGTCATTGAGATAGAAGAGGGGTCGAAGCCCATGATAACCACCCCTTGCAGGCATCCAAAGAGGTTCAAGGATGAAATAGAGAAGGCCACAAAGGAATTGCTAGAGATGGGAAATATCAGGCCTAGATCTAGTCCTTTCACTTCGTCAATTGTGCTAGTGAAGAAAAAATATGGCACTATGACGATGTGCGTAGACTACAAGGCACTAAAAAAGAATACCATCAAAAACCAATACCCAATGCTCAATATTGATGAGTTGATTGAAAATTTTCATGGGGTGCTGTACGTTTCAAAGGTTGATCTGCGATCAGGATACCACCATATTGGAGTCAGAGAGGAGGATATCCATAATCATTGAGGTGTCACTATGGGAACTATGAGTTTGTAGTCATGCCTTTCTAGATTACTAACTCACTAGCTACCTTTCAGTGCTGCATGAACCATATCTTCAATCCTCTACCTTTTAGTTTCAATGGTGCAATATACACCCTAGCTAGACAAAGATGAGGACTCATCCGGAGTCCTCATTTGAGTTCATTATGGTGTTTGGTTTCATATTGGAGAGATTTTGGAGGCAAATCGAAGTGCGTAGGGGGTTTGTGGAATTTTTTTGGAGGAGGTCGATCATCAGATCTACCAGTGCCAAGAGGGCTTCACGCAACTGGTAAAGGAGACACCCTTGCGGGTCGAGAACGAGTTGTACTGTGAGGCCTCGCTAGACATCCTGCAGTCATCCTACAAGGAACTCTGCGAATATGGGGTTGTATTACTTCGCCAAATTGGGGTTATGATGTTTAAAGTGGTCTTTTGCAGAGTAGATAGAGAAGGATCGGGCTCGAAAAGACTTGGACATCAGAGAAATGGCATCATTCCAAGTTTCTTATTGTTTCTATAGTAGATTTTGCAGTTCCTTGGCAACGATTAAATTTGTGTGCTTAGGATTATTTTGTATTTGTTATTACAACCATTAGATATGATTTTATTGTTGAGATTTTTGTGATCCATATGGATATTGGTGGCCACCCACCTATTCCAACTAGCTGCTTGTGTCCATTTTTGTTTAGAACGTCTTTCTGTATTGTTTTATAATTGCGAGTTATACACTTCTAGGGTTTTCTAAAGCCTCACACATTCTCTAGGTGGATATGTATGGCCTCTCACCTAATCCAACTGGCCTATTTTCTATGTTTTCATATCAAAACATCTTGTTGTACTTTCAGGGTTGTTTTGAGGCCCGAAACATTGTTTTTTTTACTCGCCACACTCAAAGTGTAGACAAAGTCAGAATATGATGGTAGAATGTGTAGTTCTCTCAAATATCTTTCCGACAAGCTATCACTCCCCTAAAACGGAGGTCGTATGAAAAAGTTATGACCCTAGGAAGTTGAGGTACCAAATTACACCAACTTACCCATAGGGCCCTCATGACTTTTGGTGTTTCACCTTCTAGGGTTAGGTTTTTGGATGTATAGGGTTTTGACATTCATGAGAAATATGAAAAGGGAATATGGAGCCTCATTGTAATCCATTCTTCTCAGAAGGATGCTTGTAGAAACCACATCTATTCTCAGAGATACCTACCACCATTAGAGCAAGTTTCATTTCTGTAGTTTTACAGTTTCATCCTATTTCATTATTTAATAGAAGATATTGATCAATGAATATTTGTGTTATTCTTCCTATCTCTGTGTTTATGGTATTTATTCTATACTCATCTCGTTCTTCTCCTAAATCTAGATCAGTGGTATCAGAGTTGTCTGGTCTACATTTATTTTTCTTTGTGCATGTCCCCAAAAAGGTCTGGGTACAAGAAGTTGGGACTCGAACCAATCGAGCCAATACCAGATCGTCTGCACTAAACCCAAAAAAAACCCATGGGAGATGAAAATAAAGATGATAGAGCAGGAGATCCTATTAAAATGTTGCTCGAAGAATCCCTCGCATGACAAAGGAACGAAATGATGGACAACTTTGCGCAGATCCTTCGACGGTTTCCCATGAGAGAAGCATCTTCATCAAGCGGCCATGCAACCCCTTAAAGGTATAGGTAAATCTTGATATTCCATCATATTCAAGCTGACCACCAAATCTGTTTGCAATGTTTGCAAGACAATCACCCAGTCTCAACAATTGCAGCAGACGTAGTTGTGAAGTTACAACCATATTTTCAAGTTGATCACCGAGTTCGTTGAATTCTGGTGGAGGAAAATGTTGCACAAGATGCCCCTACTCCTCTGTGGGTGGTTTTCGTGTTCGGCTTTTGAGGCATGTGATTTGAGACCTGATTTAAGAAATTGACTCCTCGCAGCAATCAACAACCATGAAAGATAGAGAGGCATGGGCTTTGAGACCTCCATAAATTATTTCATCAATCCTCTTCATTATACATTTAAAACAAAACCGATGCCCATTTCGACATTGTACCATATTTTCAACTGGATATTCCCAATAAAAAAAACCACATTCGATAGAAATTGCCCCTACTCCATCCATTTCAACTGATTTTGTCTCACTCGGACCTACCATATGGGAGATTTCTTCTCCTAAATTCTTTGGAGTTGCAACTTTTCCACCAGTTATTTCATCAAAGTCACCTGCTCCACTAATTATCGCCTTGCCCTTCTCCTTTTCGTAATTATTAAGATGTTCCATGAAAGAATATATGTATGCTTATCTTGTCTTCCTTTTAACTCCTACTCTCAAGACTTATGAGGGCAAAGATTTTGGACTCTCGGGTGTTTTAAGAAGTTGGCGAGGAAATTTTTTTTCCGTCTTTTATTCCAGTTAAAATGTAACCTTTGGTTACTGGGACGAGGGGGTTTATGAAAATTATTTTGGGGTGGTTAAAACATTTTTATTGATTCCAATTGAAGTATTATATTTAGTCATGGCATTATGGAGTTTTGGAAAGTTGTTTGTATTTTTTTGGAGAGGTTTTAAGGAAATCTCGCCCATTAAAAAATGGAGTTTGATGATTTTTTTAATCATTTTAACAATAAATATGATATTTTCATGTTTATAATGGAGATGAAAGACGAAAACAACATTCTATTTTTAAATATTTTTCTATTCGTTTTGTACATAAATAAACATATTTTTTCTATTGTAACTTCAATGTTTTAGCAAACTTATAATTTTTCCATAAAATACGTCTAAAGAGTTTAGCCTAAATTTTAAAGAGATTATACTTTAAGGTTTTATTTTACCTCATATTGAAATTGTTTCTTTCTCTCTTTTTTCATGTCCACTGTCTAGCTATGACTTCTTATTGTGGCAGTGGGCATGTTGGCCATCTACCATAGTTCTTTATTGGTATGGTAAAATTTGAAACCTACTGTCTATAGCCAAAGAATTGACTATTGAAGGGCTCAAGGTTTCACTCACTATATTTATTTAAAGGCTCCACCACAGTGGCCCATAGGTTGTTTATTTGATCTTGTGTTGGTTCCTAGTAAAGATTTTCTATGTCACACAAGTGAGCAAGTGGTCAATGAATATGGAAACCTTTTGTATGAGGGCCTCATGAGCAAGCTTGCAGGCAGTGATTATCACTAGAGGTAAAGAAATGAGCCACGTGGTAGTATCAAGTCGTATCTCTCATTGGATTTATTCACTGAGAGAAGGTG
The DNA here is from genome assembly GCA_009831015.1 of Picea engelmannii. NCBI lineage: Eukaryota > Viridiplantae > Streptophyta > Pinopsida > Pinales > Pinaceae > Picea > Picea engelmannii. The sequence goes on from ML801642.1 coordinate 14,363, forward strand.
AGACATTAACTGTTCAATCCAAGGAAAACAAATTTAGAAATCGAAAGAAGACACCATGATGATACCTAGAAATTCCCTTTTCCTTGACTCAATACCAAGGATATGATGTGGTTTTTTGTTGTTCATCCATTTGAATGGCCTGCATCATTTTAATCTACTTATGAGTTATGATATCATGTAATGTCCCCTTCCAATTGACATAGGATGGCTCAATATCCTAGACAACTCCCGTAGGCTATAGTCAATAAGAAAAAAGGGAGTCAAGGAGTGTGTGAGACAGAAAGATTTCGTAATGAATAGCTTACTCAGAATCCATAATAAGATTTATATATAATAATAATTGATAATATATGATGATATTACAAATATAGGGCCTACCTATATATATTCCCTTTATGGTTTTAAGAAGAGTTGTGACTTTTTCTCATGACCTTTTATTACATCAATGTTTAATTTTACTTTTATTTATCATTTTAATGTCTTTATATTATATTATTTATTTATTGTGACATTTCCCTTCCCTTAAATTTTTCTTTGTCCTCAAAGCAATGATAAAGAAGGATGCAACTAGAGAAAGTTCTCTGACTGCCATGCAACGTCTTATTTCGATAGATGTTTGCATTTAATTACATATTCCTTGATTACTCAATAATGTAATCTCTTTTCCCGGGTGGGGATAATGGCTTCGGGATATAAAATGATTCTTCCTTCCTCATCCAACATAGGAAGTATAGTTTGTGCCTTTTTTGTTGTCCCAAGACTCTCTTTAGGCACGATACATGAAAGATGGTGTGGATATGACTTTTATCTAGTAAATCCAACTGGTAGGCTACGTGACTGATTTTTCTATTTATTTGATATGGTCCATAAAATTTTGGAGCCAATTTATTCTTCCCATGTGGTTTAAGGGATAACTAGTTGTAAGGTTGAAGTCTCACAAATAACTAGTCTCCTACTTTGAACTCTCTTTCTGTTCAGTTTTGGTCAACTTGTTGCTTCATTTGGTTCCTTGCAACTGTTAAGTTTTCTTTGAGTAACTGAAGGATTTTCTCACTTTCGTCAAAATGGTCTTTTATTGACGCAACTTTTATGTGGTTGGTGGCCAACTCCTTCCATCATGGAGGTTCGTAACCATTAAGAGTTGATGTGTGATAAGTGGAATTATACCACCACTAAGCAAGGTGTGTTAATCCCTAATATTGACTCATTATCCCTTAATTGGGGCATATTTCATTAGTAATGTTATTTTATTTATGTCGTCTTTATTCCATTAGTTGTATTTATAACTCCTAGTCTCCTATATATATCAAGGAGACATTTTCATTTGGACTCATCTTGTACTTGAACATTTAAGTGGGGTAAAATGAGGTTGTCCCCTCGAAGAGGCTTATTATCTGAAATTATCTTTTTTTCAAGGCATTGAGTACTTTTTCTTATGTTTTTCTATGCTAAATTGATATTTGGTTCTTAACATATGGTATAAGAGCTCAAGGTCTTGGGGTTTCGCTGCTACATCTGAGACACCTTGGAATTTTTGCTATAACTTGTTTTATACAACATTTCAAAAGGAACAACATGGAGGATATTTAGTATATGGATCAAGGTACGTTGGGTTAAAATTTCAACTCCTGAGGCCTTATACTTTTGGAGATACAACCTGTACAAGATAGGGTTCTAGAATCATCCTGAACTGAGCCATTGCGGAATTTTCGCTATAAACATTTTTATGTAATGTTTCAGACCCTGAACTCTGGATTCTGTCCACAAAAATTAGTATGGTATCTGTGGTAAAAGGTTCAGATTCGGGGTCATCTTAAATTTGTAGATACACCCTGTGTAAGATAGGGTATCTGACTAGTCCTATTGACTAGTCTCAAGAAGGTTTTCTAGGTAAAATAATCATAAATTCTTCCTAGAGTATCCAAATTGAGTGGGACTAGTTTCATTGGATCATGGACAGTTTGTAGTATTTCTGGTACAAGTTTAAGAATTTTATATCAATTATTTTGTATGGGGCATGCTATACAAGTGAGATCTCCTGGAAAGGCCAAAAATCGTCAAGTTGTGGGGAAGTTACCGTAAATTCCACTTGGCACATCCAATTTTGATCAAACCTGTGACATTTCAAAGAAGAAATATCAGAGAACTACATAAAATAAAGTTTTATACCCATAAGAGCCGAAACTTGGGAGATACAATAGAAGAAAGATTGTCTAGCAGAACCACCTCAAAATCAAGGTTCAAAAGTGATACTTGGCCAACATGCCACCCAAAAAGGGAACTTCTACACCAAATAAGCCTCCAAACAATCCTAATTGGACTCTTGATGAAGGTGAAGAAATGTGTAGGTACATAAATGATTTACAAAAGAAGATAGTAACAAAAGATGAAATACAAGTGATGGAAGCTAAGTTGGAGGCAAAGATGGTTGGTTTAAAAGAGGAGATCATGGAAGTATTGAAAAATTTTGTAACAGAGATGACAACTAAAAGTGAAAATGCATCCCATGAAATTCATGATGAGGACACTAGGAAGGTGAATCAAGAATGGAGAAACTCCAACTTTGGGTTTAAGACCAACCACGTTCCTAAGATCGATATGAGGAATTTTGATGGCAAGGACCCAATCACATGGATACCTCAGATGGAGCAATTCTTTGATCTACATAATGTGCCACATACACAAAAGGTACAAATTGCTTCTTTATATTTAGAACCTAATCAATTTGTATGGTATCAATGACTTTGTTCTCGCAAATCACTCGTCACTTGGACAATTTTCACAGAAGAAATGATAGCACACTATGA
>ML801642.1:21070-32564 GCA_009831015.1 Picea engelmannii
TCATCTTGTACTTGAACATTTAAGTGGGGTAAAAGGAGGTTTCCCCCTCGAAGAGGCTTATTATCTAAAATTATCTCTTTTTCAAGGCATTGAGTACTTTTTCTGAGGTTTTTCTATGTTATATTGATATTTGGTTCTTAACAAGGTGCAACCATTGAAACCATTTATTTTGTTTGCTGGAGATAAAACAATGAAGATAGGTTTCTAACATTTATTGATGACTTATGTTTGACCATATGTTTGAGGGTGGAATGATGAGATCATATTGAGAGAGTTTATGATCTATTTGGAAAATTCTCTCCAAAAATTCCCTTTAGAGTTGGCATCTCTATTGTTGACGATGACCTTAGGGAACCCATGTAGTTTGTAAATATTTTTACAGAATATTTCAGTTGTTTGTTTTGTTGAATCCATTTTCCTTACTCCAATAAAGTGTTCATACTTAGTTAGTCTATCTACTAATACAAATATTTTATCTTTTATGTCGGAGATGGGTAATCCTTCAATGAAATCCATTGAAATTTCTTCCCATTTTTGGTTGGGAATGTCTAAAGGGTGGAGTAACCCAGGGGTCGATACATTTTCATTCTTGTTCCTTTGAGAGAGATCACATTCAGCTACATATTTTCGAATATCAGTACTCATCCCTTTCCAAAAAAATGATCGTTGTGCATTATAGTATGTTTTGAAAAATCCTACATGACCTGCATCTGGGCAATCATGAGATTCTTGAAGAAACTTGGTTTTAAATCTTGAGTTGGTATTTAATTAGATTCTCCATTTATACCATAAGATGTCGTTTTTCCATTCAGGCTTAGGATATTGATTTAAATTGTTGATTATAGAGAAAGTCTCCAGTTTTTTTGCATACTTAATTTGGATTTCATCCAACCATTCTAGAATGGCTATTGATATTGCAAAAAATTGTGTTTCTTCATCTTTTCATGATAGGGCATCAGTCGTGATGTATTTTCCTCTTTTATGTAGAAATTCCATATCAAAAATTGAAATTTTCTCTATCCACTTTTGTTGTTTGGTTGAAATTTTTTTTTGTTGTAACAAGTAATCGAGACTGTTATGATCTATGTGTATCAAGAACTACTTCCCAATAGATATTGGCATCATTTTTTAATGCATGCATGATGGAAATCATTTCCTTGTTGTAAGTGGATTGTAAGCATTATGTTTGATTTAATTTCCTACTCTCAAAAGTTATTAGGTTCCCATCTTGCATCAATATTGCTCCAATTCCAAAAATGGGGTGTGATATTGAGATATGAATGAAGGGTACGTGATATTTTTAATTAAGGGTAACTTTTTTTGAAGATGTTTCAGTTGGGGACACCCTTCTCTATAAAACAAAAAATTACCTTTGGCCGCAGCACCTTCCTGGTCAGCCTAATAAGAAGCCTCATTCATGATATCCAATCAGTTTTCTCCCTAGCATTTCACACTCGACCATGAAGGGTTTGGAGAAATCAGGTGTTGCTAATATCGGGGTTGTGTACATAATGTTTTTTAAGTTTTAAAAACATTTTTGTGCTTCCACATTCCATTGGAAATATGTTTTCTTAAGTAGATTTGTTATAGGAATGGTTAAATGAGCATAATTCTTGACAAATCTTCGATAGTATCCTGCCAATCCTAGAAATCCTTATAACTTGGATATGTTTTTGGGTTTAGTCCATTATGTGATTTCTTTTATTTCCTTGGGGTCTACTTTGACTCCTTTTTTGGATATGATGTGACCAAGGTACTCTACTTCCTCCTTTCCAAATGTACATTTTGACATTTTGGCATAGAATTGATTTTCCTCTAGAAAGAGATAACACTTTTCCCAAATGTTTCATATGATCCTCCCATGTTTTACTGTGCACTAAGATATCATCGAAGAAAACTAAGACATTTTTTCATAAGTATGGGTGAAATAATTCATTCATTATCACTTGGAAAGTGGTGGGGGAATTTGTTAGCCCAAAAGGAATCACCTTCAATTTGTAGTGTCCTTCGTGTGTCTAGAAAGAAGTCTTGGCTACATCTTTTAGTTTGACACTAATCTGATAGTACCTAGATCTTAAATAAATTTTTGAAAAATATCTTTCTCCGTGAAGTTCATCCAACATTTCATCAATAAATGGAATGGGAATTTTTTTAATTGTTATTTCGTTTATCCCTTAGTAATCTATGCATAATCTGAAAGATCCATCTTTGTTTCAAACTAACACTACTGGATTTTCATATGGAATTCTGCTTTTCATGATGACACCACATTTTAATAGGTATTGGACTAATATTTCAATCTTTGTTTTGTGGTGATGAGGGTATATGTATGGTCTAACCTTGACTAGGATTGATGCTCGTTTAACTTCAATTATATGTTCAATTCTTATTTGAGGCGATAACTCCATGGGAAGGTCTTGAAATACCTTCTTATGTTTTTGAATTATATCTTGGATGTATGATGTTCTGGAGTCATCTTGTTCATATTCTTCTATTTCTATGTTGTGGAATTGGATGAAGTATGTGGTTTCTCCTTTTCGGTTCATTTGTTCATTTTTTATAACAACAAAACCTTTGTTTGTGGAGGTTGAAAACCATTTAATTTATAATTTTTCCCTTGCCACTTGAATTGGATGAAATGTTCCTGGTGATTGATTGAGTATGTGCCAAGGTTTGTAACCATTGGAATCATAAAACCACATCTACTCCTCCCAGAGAGACGGAGTAAAGTTGTGATTCCAAATTAAAATATTGGATTTGAAATTTCACCTTGTGGAATTCTCTGACATTTCCAATTTTTTTGTCATCTTCAACCATTACTTTCATATTTGGAAGTGGATATACAAATAATTTGAGTTTCCTTGCAATCTTGATATCGAGGAAATTATGAGTACTTCTAGTGTCGATTAGTATGGTGACGTTATCATTTTTTATATGTCCATTTAATTTGAGAGTTTTTGGTTGGGTAATGCCTGTGATGACTATGAGCAATATTCTTGGCGTGCCATCTTCTATGAGTTTTGAAGTGTCGTTTTGGAAATTTTCCATTTCCTCATTTATTGATTATATTGAGTATAATTTGTCATCTTTCTTTGCTTCACAAGTGTACATTTTTTTTGACTGATCTTCAATCTAGAATCTATGTCTAGGGTCCCATTTCTCTCCACATCCTTTACATTTTCCTTATTTTATCCTTTGGGAATCTAAATTTCTTCTTCTATATTCATGTAGATTGGGTGGTATGTATTTTTCATTTCCTATGGTATGAGGTACACTCCTTCTTGAGTAAACCTTGTTGAATCTTGGTTGGCCTTCTAGTTTTTCTTTTGCATCTTTTGCCTTGCGTATTTCTACCATAGTAACCTCATGTAATCTTAACTCATCTTGGATATGTCCTTTGAGACCACATATGTATGAATGGAATAATTGATCATCAGATAGTCCAAATACTCGGGCAACGAGAGCTTCCCATTGATGCATAAAATCATCTATGTTTCCTTTTTGTTGTAATATGGTGAGTTTTGAAAAAATATCCTTTTTCGAGATGCCTTGGGATATTTAAAAAAAATCATTTTAGAAAGAATTCCAATTATATGACTGAATTCTTCATTTCCACCATAGATACCAATTGTATGCAGTGCCTTCGAGGTACATCGATGCATATTTAACCTTTTCTTCATCGGTTGTAATATTATGTATATGGAAATATTCTTCATTTTTGTTAAACCAAGCCATGCATTGGTTATCACCTACATTGTATTTTGATAGTTCAATTTTGGATTTGGGAGGATAAATTAGTAAGGGTTGATGTTGTGATATAGGTTGGGAATTTGAATTGTAGGGAGGTGGTGGTAGTGCTAGTGGTGGGGGTGTTGTGTTAGATTTGCTTGAGTCACTTGTTTCTTGTTGGGTGGCTTGTTGGTGCCCTTGGCCTCCTATTTCTTTTAAAATCTCATTAAGATTTTTTTCCTGATGTTGTGTCATCACAACCAGACTTTGTTGCAAATCGTCATTTATTTCTCATTTAAATTTTCCCAAACTTCATTGTAGGTTAACCCCAAGTTCTTGAAAATATCATCTTTAAGATATTGTTTTAGATTATACATGCCTTTTTGTAATTCGATTCTGATTTATGTTGAAATTTTTTCTTTAAGATTATGGGTCAACTCTTTTTTGAGTGCCTCATTGTTGAGCCTCATTTTTTCTAGTAACTCATCATGAGTTTGTTGTATTGACTTTTTGAGTGATTTTATAATGCTTTTACACTCTTAGTCTGTTTTTTCCACTTGAGTTTTTAATTCTGACATCCGTTTCGTCTTTGGGGGTGAGTATTTTTCTATAATTTTGAACTTGATTGGAATATCCCCTTTTATTTATTTGAAAATAATTTTATATAATTTACAGTGGGAGGATGTGGGGTGAAGTGCGTGGGAGAGGGGGTTGCGTAGGGATGAAGAGAAGAAGGGAGCGTGGGAGTGATGCGTGAGAGAGGGGGTGCATGGGAATTTTAGAAAAGTAGGTGTAGGTTGTTGATGGGAGAAGTGGAGGGAATTGACTGTGATACGAAGGAGCTACCAACTCTAATACCAATGTGAGAGACACAAAGATTTCGTAATGAACAACTTACTCAGAATCCATAATAAGATTTATATATAATAATAATTGATAATAGATGACGATATTACAAATATAGATCTTACCTATGTATATTCCCTTTATGGTTTTATGAAGAGTCATGACTTTTAGTCATGACCTTTTATTACATGAATGTTTAATTTTACTTTTATTTATTATTTTAATGTCTTTATATTATATTATTTATTTATTGTGACAACGTGGTTTATTTGGTGTCACTAGGTTAAAATAATAACAAATCCTAAAAGTGACATTAAATAAAATAAATAATTATATTTAATTCCAATTGGAGGGAAAATAATGTAAGGGTTCAATTTGGTCAAAAATGGGAAAGATCGAGAAGGTCCAAAGGGGAGAATAAATAGAGGGGTAGCCCTTCACTTTGGAATTATGTCTTATGATCTCTTTTTAATGTGATCCTTTAGACAAGTTTTCATTAGGGGATGGAAAACTCCTTCCATTTTAGTTTAGTTTTGGTGGTGCAATATCCATCCTATCTAGACAAAGAGGACGATTCATTTGGAGTTCTCATTTGAGTTCGTTGTGGTGTTTAGTTTCATCTAGGGAGAGTTTGGAGGAATATCGGCTTGCACATGGAGTTTATGACATTTTTCCAGAGGAGGTCAATCGTTAGATATACAGGTTCCAGGAGGGTTTCACACAATTGGGAAAGGAGACACCGCTGCGGGTTGAGCATGGGTTGTCCTGCAAGGCCCCACTAAACATCCCACAATCATCCCATGAGGACCTCTGTGAATCAAGGGTTGTAGTAGTTCATCGGATCGGGATTGTGAGGGTTACAATGGTCGTTTGCATAGAAGACAAAGAAGTATTGGGCTCAAAAATCCTTGGACATCAGAGAATTGGCATTACTCCAGGTTTCTTATTGTTTTGTAATAGATTTTTCAGTTTCTTGGAAACCATTAGATTTGTGTGCTTAGGAGTATTATGCAGTTTTTATTACAACCATTAGATATGATTGTATTGTTGATATTTTTGGGAGTTTCCATCCATAATAAGATGCAATGGTTATGTGCTTTATTTCTTGTGTAATGGATGCATGCAATGTGTTTGGAAATATTATTATTTGAGCAAATTGTTTGAAAGAAGTTAACAACACCATTAATATAAGTATTTGGCACTTTTACATAAGAAGAAATAACAATTTGGCTCCAAATATTAAAAGATCTTGTCAAGGGACATAATGAGGCATCCTAAATATAGGAAGGGACAACAAGGTTGTTTTAACCCTAAATTGCACCACACATGCTTACCTGGCATCAGGCCTACTCATATCTAGTCCTTGCCAAAGCCATGCTGAATAAACTCTTGAAAATCCTCTTAAAACAAGTAAAACACGCCCTAACCCACTACTGCACACATTGGAACGCTGGCAGGCCCACTACTGCATGCGTTGGAATGTTGGCTGGCCTACTACAGCCTGCATTTACCTAACAAAGCACAAAAACAGGAAAGTTGTCGACGGGACGAAAAGCTTTGGGCCAGTTAACTGGAACTCCCAGCCATGCATGGCCGAGAGTTCGTCCAAAACCCTAGATCCTTCTAGCCTATAAAAGAAGGGGTAGGGGTACTATTTGAAGGAGGAAAAAGATAGAAAAGAAACTATGCCCAATTGCCAAATCCATTTGTCCCAACCCTTTAGCCTTTCCTCAAGCTTGAGGAGAATTCAAGCAAAGTAGTTGGAGGACAAAGAAGAGGAGGAGCCTAGGATCAGGATCGAGGAACGGTGGCCGGTCTCTATCATCATTGTAAGTTGATTCATCTTAAGATTAATAAAAGAATACTTTTCCCGTCCCAATACATGAGTGATATATATTTTATTCGATTGATGTTTAATCTCTAACCCTTAGGTAGAAAAATAGCATGCATGTGTAGTGTTTTGTCTTGATTGCAGGATTGACTTTGGAAGGAGCAGCGAAAGCAAGAAGATAAAGTGCAACAGAGGATCTACATCAAACATCGATATAAAAGGTTAGTAGGTCTTTTCCATGCTTGTGTGTGAAAAAGGGTTTGAGTATTGGGGTGATAGGTTAAAAGTGTTTTTCTTGGAGGTCATGATCTGCGTACAAGTTCAGCCCTAGCTTGTTAGTCCGTAGGGTATTATTTCCCAACAACAGAATTGGAGACTCCATTGAGGATAGTACTCTTAGGGTTCCCGGATTTCAGTGAGGTTTTTGGGTAGTTTAAAGGAGTAGATTCTCTGTTTGTTTGTTTGTTTGTTTTCTGTTAGGTCAGAGCTAGCAGGGAACCTGGTTCTTAATACCATTTTTTTCCTTGATTGTTTCTTGACATTTATTATCGGGACACACAGAGGTACACGCAACCTGCAGAAGGCCTGCATGCATATAACCCACGCCCTAACCTTTTGTAGCCCGCATTTGAATGCTTGCTGTAGAGGTTTCAGTAACGTGTAGGACTCAGAAAGCTTGAGAGGCAGTCTCCTCTTCCCTGTCAGAAGTTTACCTTCTTAGGGGGATTTATGGATCCTGTCTTGGTCTTGTTGGTTTACTGTCTTGTTTTCAGTTTGCTTTATTGTGTTTGTTATCTTTTGCATTCATTTTCTTTTTCTGTTAAAGTAGAAGCATCCAAGCCTTTTAGAGACCCTGGTTGTCAATACCAGAGGCCTTTTTCAGGTCTGGGCTGCCTGTGTTTTGTTTGTCTTAGCTTTTATACAGACCCGTGGCTTGTTCAAGTTTAGCCCGCGGGTACCCATGTGTTGTTATAGCTCAGCACGCATTTGCATGCGTGTTGTCTCAGTGACAGTCGCGGGCTTGATTGGTTGTTTTTCAGCTTGGGTGGGGCAGCCATCCCCTCCTGTGGTGAGAAGTTTTCCTCTCAGGGATTTGAGTCTGGGGCTGCACAGTCAGCAGGTTAGGGCCTCTTATCCTTAGCCGGTGTTTTTATTAGTTGATGTTTTGATAGAAAAGACAAAAAAAAAAAAATTGTTTGATGGTTTTTAGACAAGTGTTAGAATCAGTGCTTTCTTGATTGCCTGAGTGTGTCTTTTCTCTAGTTCTTTGCGATCTACGCTTTAATCCAGAATTTTATTTTGTTTTCTTGGTTTTGTGCTTGTCGGAATTTTCCCTTTGTTGCTTCATTTTGCAACTAAGTAAAAAAATATATATCTCTTTTTCATTTTTCTCCGTTGTTTGAAGATTGTGTTGTTGCATCAGTAGCTAGGAAGAAGTCCGTTTTCATAAGTTTTTTGCAGTGCATTTAGCGCATAAGTAGCTCACAGATTGAGAGAAATTCCTTTATGTTTTTCTGCATGAAATCTTAGAAAATTCGAAAAGAAAAAGAAGTCTTTCTTGTTAAAAAGTTGTTGGTTTTGCATTTTTTGTAAAAGTTTTTGTTTCCAAACATTTATTTTTCATATTGCTTTGAGTCTTTACACATCATCAGTTTCACCTTCATACCTTGTGACGTAAAAAATCCCATTAAAAGCAACGCTAATTAAAAACTATTAGACTTTTTGTTTGGAGGGTTCATACACTAGCTCAGGACTAGGGCCTTGGAATAGGTTGGAGAGTAAATTCTCCAAGGCCACTCAAACCAAACATTGGAGTCTGTCATAGGGAGTGTAGAAGTCCAGCTATGGAAAGTTATCCAGGACCCCCCTCTAACACACGGGCTAAACACGAGGTCGCGTAAGGAAAGGTAGCAGAGATAACCCCTCCAAAGTTGGACTAAGCATAGTGGAGAACACATATCAAGGATTTGTTGAGGGATTTCGTCGTTTGCATTTTCCACAGAGCTTTGTGGGTCTCGAATCCATTCAAGGTCCCCAGTTGTCTTCCAGACCATTTTCTCTCGATACCCTTGACAGGTTTTGGGCTTGATACCCTGCTCATTGTGGTCTACCCGACTATCGACTGTACCCGCCTGGTGACTGTTCACGTTCTGGCAAACTAGTTGCCAATATTTTCTAGGGACATACACAGGTGACTGCAGGGGTATACCGCAGTACCTAGGACAGACATCGGGCCATGCTTTGCAGAGTATACCTGGAGGGTGCTTCCGTATTCGAGTTGCACTTGCACCGGTAAGTTGCTCTAGTGTTGGTTGTTGTAACTGTTCTTCAAAATAGTTAGTGTTTGCTTGTCTTATCTCATAGGGGCTTATTTTAGTGTGTGTTATTGTTTGTTTGTGTAGAATACCTTAGCGTGTTGTGAATCTTCTCACACAGTGGATGATTCAGAGCTCCGCCAGTCACGAAGGCTTCTGGGCCTACCACCGGTTATAATGGAGCCACCCCCGCCACCATTGAGGCGGAAGCTAGACCAACAAGGGTCTTTCGAAGCAACTGGGTTCCCAACCATTGAGCCCAAACAACTCTCGGAGGCATCGACCACCAATATTGGATTGGTTGAAACCTCAAACACTGATACTTGGCCGCAAGTGATTGTGCCAATTCAATTTTACGAATGCCTGTCAGTGCCTCACACAGCTATGGCAACAAATGTTGTTACTTCCTCTGGGAATTCTTCCATTCCCATCACCGTTGTTACCACAGGAGAAGCTTCTCCTAACTTGCCTTTGTCGGCAGTCCGGACCACCATGGTCTCGACCGCAACTACGTCGCACAGTGGACTGACCCCATCTATCGCGGTGGCCACACCTCCCTTTACACCTAGTGCGACAGGCCCGCCGTTTTCATACAGTATGCCTAGTTCAAGCACATGTCCTGTACTCACTTAATCCACTTTACAGACTCTGGGTCTGGGGGCAGGGAGCTCTAATGCTCCTCTGCAAGGTCAACTTGGGGGCATTCATGTCCCTTTCAATGCTTTTCCTTACGCTGGAGGTCATATCTCTCCTTCGTCCCCTTCGCTTGGTGGTCCGCATCAGCAGTCCACTGAGCAGCCTGCACACACAAGTTCAGTCGGAGCCGGGAGTCAAGGAACACCTGTGCAAACTCAGCCAGTAGGTTCATCACCGTTTGTTTGGAACAGGATGTTTGGTAATAACACTTTCGCATCCACTTCTTTCCCATCTGGGGGCACACCCATTTTTGGACAGTATACTCCGGTACAAGGTACTATTCCTGCGTTGGGGGCACATATACCAGGACCTTGGAACTCAAAACAAGGATCCGTTCCTTCCTCTGGAATGTCGTTCTGGGGTAATTCTTTCCACAGTCAATGGAACCCCAGACAGACTTCTATGCCTCTCCCAACAGGACCGGCATGGAGTAATCCTTCCCAAAGTCCGTCAAACACGATGAATGCCCAACATCCTATGTTCTTTATGGGGAATCAGCCAATGATGTCTCCTCAGATGAAAAACCCTTACGCTGGTCAGGGCCATGCTTTCTACCAAAATCCGGGCCTGCAGCCAAACTTTTCCTGGCAACCTGGTGCCAGTCAAACTCCAGGACCCTTTTATCCAGGCTATCAGCAACAACCAAAACTACCATTCTTGGCGACGTTACACTTGCTAGATTTGACACGGTTGTTAAATGATCCTATCTATCACGATCCACGTTGGCCTCCTATGCCAACGAAGTTGCCTTCAGACATTCCAAAGTTCGAGGCCAAGCCTAACGAAGATCCAGGTGATCACGTGACTACTTTCCACCTTTGGTGTTCATCTAACTCACTGAAAGATGACTCCATCCAGTTTCGATTGTTTCAACGCACTCTTATTGGGAGTGCCACGAAATGGTATATAGAGCTTGATCATTCACGATACTCTTCTTTTGGCGAACTGGCAATGGCCTTCCTAAACCATTTCTAGTTACCTGTGAGATATGACACCGGCACAGAGTTGCTAGCCAATTTCGAGCAGACGACAGCGAACCATATCTCTGATCATATCCGAGAGTGGCGATGTCGAAAGAGTTTAATCAAAGTACCAGTTCCACCGGCTTTCCTGCTTGAGTGGTTCCTTAAGTCTTTAGTACCGCAATTATCCAAAGACGTCGCAACTTCTGGGGTTTTCTCTGAAGAAGATGCCATCATGCGAGCTCAACAGTTTGAGCTTATATATTCTCAGTCTGGTCTATTATACAACATCCTTCCGGATTCACCACGATCGATACTGGATAAAACCAGACAGAGAGATGGACCACATGCCGACGGTATCATTGGTTCGGCACAAACTAAGCCTGTTGAGCAATTGACTAAGCAATTGCAACAATTATCTATACAACACTCAGCGACCAGCCAAACTACTGCTTTGGCTACTCCTCCTACCCAAACGTCGGAAGTACACTCCATGCAGATGACTAACCCAAAGGCCACCCAGTAGCCTGAGGGCAAGAAAAAACAATGCAAGAAGGGTAAGGGGGATAAGAAACCCACTGATACTTCTGGCAAGGGCACCACGAAAAAGAGGAAGGTGAGGTATTCGTGGAACTTGTGCGCAGAAGACCACCCGACCCATTTATGTCCTCGACTTGCAGAGGCCCATAAGTTTGTCATACAGCAACAGCAAGCCATGTTGACTAATCCCTTTCAGCATGGGCAAAATTTAACTCAAGCCTCTACAAGTGCCGAAGGGGGCAGCCAGGAAAACTGCCCTCCTCCAAATAATTCCTCTTCCGCGAACGTATATATGGTTAGGGGTGATTCCTTAATCACGACTAGAGCACATGACTATAGTAAACCAAGCGCCTCTGAGAAGGGTAAGGAAGCCGAGATCCCATCTCTTCCTCTACAGATAGAGAAGACGTTGGGAGAAACGATGGCACACATTCCAAAAGGTGCATTCAAGAGAGATTCTCACAACCCAAATGCAAGGGTGTTAAGGTCCTAACCCGCACATAGGTAGATCAATGTATTCGGATGTAATAAAGGTCAATATTAATAAGACCTTTCAATAAAATAGAATAAGGCGG
>ML801642.1:42726-69364 GCA_009831015.1 Picea engelmannii
AAGGACCCCCTGGGGGCAGGAAAGTTTAAACCCATGTGGTTCGGACCCTTCATTATTAAGGAGGTTTTAAAAAAGGGCACTTATCGTCTGGTCGATTTTGAAGGGAATGCTTTGGCGGAGCCTAGAAATGGGCTCTACCTCAAAAAGTATTACTCATAGCACGGTCAATGTGGGTAACTTTTTGTAACATATGTATAGTCTTTGTACTATTACTCTTTTTACGTTTCTTTTAAAACCATGTTATGGACGTGTCATTAATGTTATCTTTCATCATTATGGCAGATGTCAAGTGAATCCGAGGTGTTCGTTGGGTATGCCGATGGTTCTAGTCAACACACACGGAGGCTTGCCTCCACAGCTTGGGTGATCTTTACACCACAGAGTCAGTTGTTATCTTCCGGAGGTATATGCTTAGGTGACACCACAAACAATGTTGTTGAGTATAGTGCAGTTATTGAGTTGCTTTGTGACACTTTGTCATTGGGTATCTCTCGTCTCTGGGTCTATCTAGATGCTCAACTGGTTGTGTCGCAGCTTAACAGAATATACCGCATGCACGATCCTACTTTCCACTGACGATTCCTTAGGCTACGTCTCTTGGAACGCAACTTTGATTATATTACATATTTTCATGTTCCTAGGAGTCTAAATCAAATCACAGATACTCTAGCTAATCATATTTTAGATTGGCATCTCGCTCACATATAAAAAGATCATGATCACACACATGTAAATACATTTTTGTACACATAATCCATAAGACACAAAAAAGAAATAAAAACCATATATAAACATGATAAAATCCTCAGAGTACATAGATGGGCACAAGCGCCTCAAAAAGTGGGAACCATAATGAGTCACCGGGGCTTATGCCCTCAAAAAATATATACAACAAGGTGCTCATGGCACATAAAAAGTTTACAAGTCTGCTCAGGGCCTGTGGGCCTTGTTATAATCATGTACAGCCTGGGCTAAATGCCTAAATAATCGGACCCATGTCCGAGGTGCCCCCACAACATGAGTCTGCATAGAGGGCAGCAAGTCCTCTATCTCTACCATGGGAACTGTGCGAGTGAGCGTAGTGAAGTTCCTCTCAACCCGCCTAAGAACCCTCTCAGCCTCCCCTGCTGGGAGGTTCCCTACCACTGCTACTCCCCCAGCAGTGGCAGCTACGGCCTCTGGCCACGAGCGGCGTCTGTTCCGAGCATAATCGATAGGTCACACGGGTCCCACATCTACACGCAATACAATGTTCACCCATCAAAAACTCTGTTATACAAAAACATGCTATATATCTCAAAAAAGACATAAAAATTGCATACGCAAACAAAAAAACTAGATAGGTGGAGACTTACCCATCTCCCCTCGCTCCCCACCAGGAGGCACTAGTATCGCTGGATCTCTGGAAAAGTTGATCCCTGCATATGGGTAATCCTTGATCATTAGGATCTATCACGACAGCCATGCAAAGAAGTCATCATTGAAGGCCTCGGTGGTCCTCCCACCACCCTGTCACGGTAGCAATGCTGCCCATCTACCCTATGCGGGGAAAGTAGCCAGATGTCCTCATACTGTCAACCGAGGACTAAAGCATGGAACTCTCTCGAAGAAAAATGAACACAGGATAGTCCCGAACCCGAAGTTCCTATGTGTCCATTGTCTGCAAGCTATCAGCTGAACTGTCATGCTTGCCAGTAGTGTGGTACTCCAGTCAAAAATTTGTGCATTCATGCACTAAATCGCACAGTTCATTTGTGCGCGCGAAGCCTAGTGAACGGCAGCAGAGCCGGTAATCTGCCCGATGAGTGATAAAATGGTCTGGAGGGTGAGGATGGTAATCCTACTGACGGGAACCGAGGAAGATCTCTGATCAGTCCCAGCCTCACAGTACTCCTCTATCAATTCTGAGACTTTGCTCGGCCCCGCAGGAAAAGTGTGAAAGTTGACGGGTTCCCCTCTCCTCGAGAGGCCCGTCAAAAAGTAGATATCCTCGGTGGTGGGCACCAAGGATTTCCCCTCTATCATAAATGCCTCTGCATATGGGTGCCAGTAATCAACCAAGGCATTCAGTAGCCTGGGTTGAGCGCGCATAAACAGACACAAGAAAAACTTTACCAAGCCACACTGCGTTAGCACGACCATAACATTCGGATTTGCAGCCACTGCCTCATTGGCAGCCTCGTGCTCCCTCTCTCTCCACTGAACATACATCCTGCCAAAAACACAAGGAAAAAGGGTAGTTAAGTCATTTCAATCATTTTTTTCATTGTGCGGGGGGGCACCCGCGGGCTATCGAGGTGACAGTCGCGGGTACCCGCGCACAGTTTTGGCTCTGCACACGGGTACCCGCGGGCTGTCAAGGTGACAGTCGCGGGTACCTACGTGCAGTTTTGGCTCTGTGCACGGGTACCCGTGGGTTTTCCTTGGACAACCCGCGTTTTACTAGGGCCAACCTCTTAGAGGTCGACGACCACTCCCAAAACACGCTCAAATTCAATAAATGAAATATTGAAATGCAAGATAGGGGAGTTTGTACTTACCTGGTCCAAGCAGAAGTCCGTTTCGTCCACTATAGCTCCCAGAATCACGATCTTTGGCAAAGGGGGTCTTTTGGATCCAGAGTCAATTTCCAAATCAACAATGGTGATAATGAGCTGCCAGCTTCTATTTATAGACTTTTTGGCCTCTTTTTGTCACTTTTTTGGGCCCCTTTATGATTTTCTTTATACCAAAAACCATTTTGAGTGGTTCAGGAGTGATGTGGGAGGGATTTGATCAGGTATTGAGACAATTTTCATTGAGTTTCAAAAAATAAAAATAAAAAAATATAGTGACGGTCCATAAAAAAAAAATTGTTTTCAAAAATCAACTTGAGCATATAGGATAGGATTTCATCCCGACTGTTGCATCTCATTGCCTTTTATTCTTATGATATAGGATCGATCCCATCCAGTTGTGACACGGAACCGTCACATCTTCTCTAGAAGTGTCGCAACTTGGTGGTAGAGCTTGCCAAAAACATGGATGCCCTAGGTAGTTCCTGGTTGCATTATGGTGTCCATGCCATTTCTAACTGTAGGCTCGGGAGTCCGCGTAGTGTTTCCTAAATACGAGTTTGACCCTCATTTGCATGGGTCTTTTTTCACTCTTTGTCTTACCCTCCGGACTCCCAAAATATAATGGGTCTCCTTTTAAGCCCTTTTCAGACCCTTTAAACATGAAAAGATTGCCGAGAGATCTTGTGACGCTTCACGCTCGCTAAACTGAAATTTGAAGTCACGTCTGTCTGGCGGTAGTTTACCCCTTTTTCGGTCTGGATAGTCAACTATACGAACAAAGGAATACTCTATTGAATTTCCATTCTTTAGAAGAGTATCCTCAGGTAAGATTTTATTCCTTTTTCGGGCCTGAGGGACTAAATTTACGAAAAAGAAACCCCCCCGGAGTCCATAGTTAAGATCTTTCCAGACTCCCTAAAATTGAAAAGATCGCCCAGTAACCTTATTCCTTCACACTCGTTAAAATGGTCCAGAAGAATATTCCTGGCGGAGTCCATAGTTAAGCTTTTTTCAGACTCCTTAAAATTGAAAAAATAGCCGAGTGATCTTGTCCTTGTCACACTCGTTAAAATGGTTTTGAATTGATGTCTAACCGGTGCTATTTTACCCCTTTTTCGAATTGGCTAGACTATTGTCGAAAAAGGTACCCCAATGGAGTTTCCTTTTATACTTTTTCAGACTCTCTAAATATGAAAAACCACCGAGCTTCCCTTTTTTGGGCTCTTTAAACTTACATTGAAGGATGTTACCATCGTGTGTTATATCAACCACATTTGCATACCTTACCCATTAGTCTAGTAACAGTTTGCCTTTGCGTCATAACACCTTTGGCCACTGGAGGATTTTTCCCGGGTACCATTTCCTAGAACATCAGTCTTGTCCTTGTGCCTTGAGCTTGTATGTTTGCGGTGCTCAGTCCTCCATTGTAATGTAATATTCCTTTATTCTTTCAAAATCATCCAAAATATTCCTTTATGCCAATTTGACTTCTTCCCACTCCAATCCCGATGAAGAAGTTAATGAAAACAAGGAAGGTGGGTGATACATCATCTCCTTCCTTAAATATAATGCCAGAAAGGGACGAATTGTGGAAGCAAACGATCAGTCCAGTCTGACAGAGATCGCGTCTGATAATATATTGCATGGGAATTTTGACCAACATCTGCATGCGCAGCCTGACAGAGAATCTCATCAATGCATGACATGATCGCGTCTCAGGCATTCAGAGCCAATTCTGAGTATTTGTAGGAATTTTTTCCATTTTTTTTAGGGTTGATGGTTGAGCTAATATCCCAATTTGTAAACTTTGATTAAATTTTTGGTTCTTTGGTTATGTACTGTAGTGTGAGACTTCTTGTTTAATGATAGTCATATTTATTCTCCATCTCTTTTGCCTCTAAGAATGAAAGACTTGGGCATGGATGATCCAGTGCAATTGTTGTGATCATGTTGTGATGTATGTTTGATTGCAATATTGTTATAATGTTTTTAGTTTTTTGAAGTTTGGGATCCAAGAGGATCTTGCATCTGAAATTTTTCCTCCTTAGGCTGCTGGAAGACCAGATGTCCATAGCAGAACTTTACATTTCTCCTCCAATTCTTCCTCCTGCTCATCACTATACTACAACTTGTTGTCTAAAGTTATATGAAGACCTCATCTGCATGTGCATACCAATCCATTTTTCTGAGTTAAAGCGATATTATCATGAGTATGTGTCCATTATACCTCCTTAAAATTTATTCATTATGACATATAAACTAATGGGTACTAGGCTTACCTCTACTGCAATCCATAGGTCACTTCTAGTGCTAACATTTCTAGCACTGCTGTCAGGGATGAATTGAATATTTTCCCTGGGATTGAATGACAAAGATTATTGATTTTGAAGGTGCATCAGAACTCAATACATTGAAGATTGCATATGTGCACCTGGAAACTCCATTGTGGAGACTCCATTGATCCCACTCCACTTTTTTAGTTGTGTCTTCTAGAGGAAGACACACGAGGTCTACCCCACAAATTCCTCTAGAAACACCTAAAGCTGACCCAGAGAAAATTTTCAGAAGATGGAAGACCCCTTAGGAAGGTACTTCAGCTGCTGAACTAGATATTTCTGATGATTTTCACCATCCTCCTTTAGAAAATACAATATCCACTTATCATTCTCTGATTATAGCATCTGATGGAGTTTCCAAAAGTTTAAAGTTTGGGAGTGTTCTTGTTGGTTTCTCCCCTCCTGATCTGGGATTGGAGGGAGAAAGCCTTGTCACTCCTATCTCCCCTGAAGTTTCACAGTGGTATAGACCCAGGACCTTGGAAGACTTTCCCACTCTGGGTTTTACCACTCCTTCGCCTATTATAATTCTTTCATTTAAAGAAGAAACCTATACTCCCTCGAGCCCTATGACCTTTTCCCCCAACACTCAGTCAACCTTTCTTTCTCCCAGAGGAGAAGTTCCACTCTCACCTGTCCGAACTCCATATCCTCCTAGTTCTCCTCCAACTATCATCCCTATGGAAGGTTCCAATCCCCCTAGGAACAAAATGGATTCCATAGTGGTTGCAAGATATGCCCCTCTAATCTTACCTCAGTGCATGAATGCTCTCCCTTTTGGAGACTACCTAAAATATATGCCCAAATTCATAGGAGAAGAAGACATAACTATTGAAGAACACCTTGATCCCTTCTACAGTTATGCAGATAATCTGAAGATTGAAAATAAGGATGTGTGGATGAGAGTCTTTGTCCAAATCCTTGACGATGAGGTTAGGAAATGGTTTAGGGGATTAACCCCTGGATCCATTTTTGGGATTGAGGCTTTAGATGATATTTTCTTGAGACAGTGGGGGGGGATAAAAAGGAATTTATGTATTATATCACAAAGTTTGGTTACCTAAAGAGAAAAGAGGGAGAATTTGTCTCTGATTTCTCCAAGAGATTCAAAAAAATGTACAATAAGATCCCTGCTAAGATAAATCCTACAAAAGCCTCTGCCAAAATTACTTATCCTAGTGCTTTTGACCCTGATTTTTTCCTCCTTCTAAGAGAAAGAAGAGCTACCTCCTTGGCTCATATGCAATATGAAGCCCTGGAAGTAGATTCCAATGTGTTGGCAGTTGATAGACTTAGGAATAAAACTGACAGAGACAGAGGAAAGGGGAGATCTGAAGCCTCAACCTCTCGTTCCTTTGTGTCCCAGCCTCAAGTAGATGAATTGACCAAGTTGGTAAAATCTCTTTCTGTAGAGATGGTGTAGATGAAATTTGAATGGAAGAAAGGTTATAAGAGTGCCCAAAATGATGATAACAGAGGAATTTTCAGAAGACCTAATATTTCCCCTTTAATACTTCCAAGAGAGCCTCAAAGCAGAGAGAAGGATGATAAAAAAATCCAAAACCCTCTCCAAAATAGCCTAGTTGCTGATGAGGGAAGAGAGGAAGAAGAGATTGATCCTAAAATCCATTGTCTTGGGGAAACCTCCCCATTTCCCCATTTAAACCAATCTACATATGAGGATTCACTCATGGACAACCAAATAAATGAGCAGAGTAAAGGGGAGAAGACTAATAGTAGTCCCAAAAAATATAATCTCAAGTCTAAGAAGAAAGAATGAAAGTCTAATATCCCTGATCAACCTTCCAAAGAAGATAAGCCTACTAAAGACACTACAAACAATATCAAGGGAAAGAAAACACAGAACCCCTCACTAATAGCCAAAGGTCATGTTCCAGAAGTCAGAGAGATTTTGAAATCCCCCTCCAATTTTAACTTTGAGCATTAAATTCAAAATATTAGAATCCCTGTACCCCTTTTAGAGCTAGTAAAACATGACGATTTCAAAAAATCCCTCTCTAAATTGTTACAGTCTGAGCCTGCATCTCACTCCTTAGGCTCAATAAATCTTCAGGATGAGAAGCCAGTAGTCATGTTAGGTCCTATGATAGAATATAGAGATGATTCATCCCCTCCCTTTTATACATATCTGAACATACATGACAAGGTACTGCATAATTGTTTGATGGACTCAGGGGAATCTCATAACCTCATGCCCAAAACTGTCATGGATGAACTTGGATTATAAATCACAAAGGATTATCATGATTTGTATTCTTTTGATTCAATGAAAGTGTAGTGTTTGGGGGTCATCAAAGATCTGGTGGTGACTTTTCTTCTGTTACCCATGAAAAGTGTGGTCATGGATATTGTGGTAGCTGATGTTCCCCCCAAGTTTGGCATGTTGTTGTCAAGATGTTGGATAAAAAGACTTGGGGGGAAATTATAGATGGACCTCACATATGATACCATTCCTTTGTTTGGTGGGGAGCATAGAAGACTCTACAGGGAAGCTCAGTTGTCCTACATTATCAGTGATGAATCTGACCCCACCAACCATCCTATTTTTTTCCTTGATACTATCTTGGGATCCTTATTGTTGTATCTCACTGATGCCCCTGAACCCCCTCTTGAAATCAGAAAGAATTACCTTACTCTCTCTGAATATTCTCATCTAATTACCTTAGTCTAGAATATGTTCTTTGATGGAGCCTCTTCTAGAGAAGGTGTTGGTGCTGGAGTTGTCCTTGTTTCAACTATTCAAGAAATCATATCTCTATCCTACAAGTTAGAATTTGAAACTACCAACAATGTGGCAGACTATGAAGCTCTTGTTTTGGGTTTAAGGGATGAAAATGACATGGGGATTAAGGAGATGTGATTGTTTGGGGATGTTGAGTTAGTTGTCCATCAGATCAAAAATATTTATCAAGCCAAGAACCCTCGGCTCAAAAGTCACATAAATGAAGTGTGGGATTTAATTAACATTTTTTTCTTAGATTTCAACATTTCATTTGTTCCAAGATAAGAAAATGACATGGCCGATTGTCTGGTTGTTTCAGCAAGTAATTTCAGAGTCCCTCTGCCACCTAAAATTAGGTATTATGTAGAAGTGAAATATAGACCCTCTATACCCGACAATGTCAAGCATTGGAAAGTATTTGAGGATGATCCAGAAATCAAAAGATTCCTGGAGACTGTTGATGAGTTTTTTGCATTACACATTGATCAAGATCATGATTCTAAAATGAATCCTCATGATGATGTTTTTCTAAACAAAATTGATGACCATCATATTTTTTAGTTGCCTAGCAATCATATCCCAAAGGGACTGTTTCCTTTGGAAATATTATTTGACAGAAATGATGTGATTGTAAAGGGTAAAAGTTCAGATAAAGATGTTGATGTAGCTGAGTGTAATATTGGTACAGAGGAGGATCTGAAATTCTTCAAGTTTTCAAGCACCTTGTCAAAGGAGAAAAGGGTCAAGTATGATGATATACTAAGGGAATTCTCTGATTTCTTTGCTTGGACCTATGAAGACATTAGAACGTACAACAAAAGTGTCATTGAGCATAAGATCCCACTAAAAGAGGAGGCCAAACCATTTAGGAAGAAAATAAGACAAATAAATCCTATGTTGCTACCTATTATGGAGAGAGAGGTGAAAAAACTCTTGGATGCCCAGATCATTGTCCCCCTACGATATTTTGAATGGGTGGCCAACTTGGCCCTAGTAAGAAAAAAGAATGGAGAAATCATACTTTGTGTTTATTTTAGGAACCTGAACAAGAGTTCTAAGAAGGACAATTACCCTTTTCCAAAGATGGAACACATATTGCAGAGGGTGACAGGTGCATCAAGGATGTCCATGATTGATCGATTTTATGGATATAATCAGATCTATGTCTTAACTGTAGACATAAAAAATACATCCTTCACTGCTCCTTGGGGTACATTCATGTATGCCAAAATTTCCTTTGGATTGATGAACACAAGAGAAACCTTTCATAAAGATATGGACAACACCTTCATTGGAGAAAGGGATAAATTTGTAGTCATCTACCTGGATGACATTATAGTTTTTTCCATATTTGATAAATAACATCGTCAACATCTGAGAAGGGTCTTCTCAAAATGCAGAAAAATTGGTCTCTCCTTAAATCCCAAAAAGTCTCTATTTTCCATGAAGGAGGGAAAATTGTTGGGGCACATAGTATCAGCTAAGGGAGTTAGTATTGATTCAAGTAGGGTAGAAGATATTCAAACTTTGTCACTTCCTAGATACAGGAAGGAGGTCCAGTATTTCTTAGGAAAGATTAATTTTTTAAGGAGGTTTGTTTCAAATTTTGTTGAATTGGTGAAACATATCATAGCCAGGCTCATGAAGGGAAATGAAATGAAATGGAATGTTGAGTCTCGAGATTCCTTTATCCAAATCAAGAAGGAATTGACTCAGGAACCTATGCTAATAAGTCTCGATTATTCCAAAGATTTTTTTATTTTTTCCTTTGCTCATTTTGATACAGTGGCAACTGTTTTATTGCAGAAGAATGTTGAAGGGATAGTGTTGTTCCTGAGTATGTACTTAAGTCTCAAAAGTAAAGTGTCGAGGCATCTGAAAGTGGTTAGGATAAGGAGAAGGGAAAATGTCAACCTTCAGAGAAGATTCTAAGGGAGATTTCTTTATGGGGGTTGTCTGGCCTTGAACTACTCCTGAATATTTATGTCATGTTCAATGGCTGCCCATGATTGTTCAAGCTCAGCCCGGTTAGTGGATGTTTTAAGGATAGTATTGAAAAGGTTCAAGGCAATGTGCGTTTGTTTCAGTAATCCAGGTTCAACGTTAGGTTGAGTTGGTGTAGGAACTGTCATGGGGGAACAGTACCGGTAAGAGAACTGTTAAGAAAGACTTGAATGTTGTCTCAGTTAAGTTTTATAAGAGAGAATTCACGGTTGCAGTATTAATGATATATGCAAATCTAAGGCTCGTTCTCGTAACTATATTATATTTTAATCAAAGGGGCGGGATGGGAGAAAAACATAAAGCCGTTTACAGTGTCAGGTTCCTACTAGGGGAAAATCTCACGAAGTAAACGAAAGAAGAAAATATTTAAGAAAATAACCGATGTAGCAAAAAATACATGTAGAAATACGAAACTGCAAATTGGTCTTGCACAACTGATAGCTGGTGCAGAGGAAAGGCAATAAACAATTACAAAAAACCCAAATTTATTCGTTATAGTAGTGGTAGTACTAAAGTATAATGAAGCACATCAATTACGAATATGAATTGAAAATGAAAAATGAGGAACAAGAAAGCAAACGTGTAATACAAAAGTGAAGGAATTGAGAATCTTGGATATTCTTGTATTAAATCTCAATGCAAAAACTCTATTACAAAATCTCAAAAAGGGTCCAGCCTTGTTTATTTCTCTCTGGGGTATATTTATACAATTTTTACAAATCCGATAGAATCTTAAAGGTCGCAAAATTTCAGTTATGACAAAGGAGAGAGAAATCGCTCCATGTCCCCTACTCTATAGTCACTTAGTGTCAGGTGCTCATCTTCGCGCGGACTCAGCGTAGGCGTTACATCTTTCTACAAACAGAGATACGAGCTGTGAAGGTTCTGCTTGATAGATGGCCTCGATGAACTAACATTCTCGGTCTAACTGCTGCAGCCTGTCGTCCATTTGTGCACCGATGATGTCGAGAGCACTTAGCTGTGTGTTGGGTTCGATCAAGTGCTTATCAACTCTGGCCATGTCCATCGTATCCATCTGAGAGATGTCGGTTGAATCTCTCTCATCCTTTTCCTTCAGATCGAGTGAGATCTGTTCCACATTCATTTGCATCAATGCTTCTGCATCACCTCGACTGTCAATACCCAACAGCTCACCGTCTATGGAATTAAAATCTTCTTCTAAAGAATGGGTTACCTTTTGGGCTTGTTCCTTTCCCAGGGCAATGTTATGCTCCCAATCTTTCAACAAAATATTGACTTTGGTTTGTTCTGGGATGGAAAGTCTGGGAGAACCTGTCGAAACCCTATTATTTGTGTCTATTACCACGTCCTGAAAAGTGACCCGAGCCACTTCAGCCTCCCTTTCCCTGGCATTCAAGTTCTTGGACACCTGATTCACCAACAGACAGTTCTCCCGGATCTCTCCTATCCTGGCAAGCAAATTATGTTGTGCCGAAAAGATTTTTTTCTGAATCTCGTTGGCTCGGGATTTAAATATGCTGATGTCTATTTCTCTGCTCTCAACGATTTTTGCCCAAGCCTGCAATTGTTCAATCAAATTTCTCTGTTGGCTCACCTGCACTCTACCATATTGGACCACCGACTGTTCTTGCTCAAGCTTGGTCTTGAGCATTTCTATTTCATTTTTGTTGGCCACTCTGGCCTGTTCTATCTCCATGCTGGCCTGACCTTTAGCATTCTCTGCGGTTGTAGCCAATCTAGCCTCGAGGGTCCTGATTAGGCGATTTTTCCTTTTTAGTTGGTTATTCAAAATCCCAACTGAGAATTGATTTTCCGAAGCATATGTCCCCATCGTTCCCGCGATTTCAGTGGCGAGTTGGTCACTTTTCTTATTTTTGCCATCGGTCATGATTTTATATTTTTTCGCAGTGGACTCTCCTTCTTGATAGAACTCTCTTTTCACTACTGCCTTCCTCTTTTTTATCAAAAAAGAACTCATTTGGAGGGATTTCCTCTACTCTTATGGGCCTCAGTTATTCATTAAATATCCATCCCTCGCCGACATTTCCCTGTGCCGACTGAAAGGGTGTGATCGAGGTGATGGGATCTCCTATTTGTTTTGCCAATTATCTTGGAGTATCGACAAGATTCTGCTCCTTTGGCGTACCTAGAGTCTCTGTTTCAGTCTCTGGCTTATGTTTCCTTGGTGGGCCTGGAGTTTTTACTTCAGCCTCCGAACTCTATTTCCTTGGCGGGTCCGGAGTCTTCTCTTCTGCTTTGGGATTCTTCGTTTGTTCCCCTTCCTGGTGTTTTCCAAGGTTAGAAATTGCGTCCTCAGAACCTTCAGCATCCTTCTGTTTTGTCTCGAAAGCATCCGAACCTCCCAACACAGTGGGGAGACATCTTCCTCTATGTTCCTAGAATTTTAATACAGATGTTGTGTCTTCAGGTGCTAATGATTGGATCCAGGCTAGCACTTCCTCATAAGATCTTGCCCCTCAGAAAACATCGTCTGAGGGTGAAATTTCATGCTCAAATATATTGAGCCTACAATGAGCCAAATGGTTTCTCACAACCCTCTGTGGATCATGTTTCTTAACTTCGATGGAGACCAAACTTAGGTCCTCCAGGGATGCAGCCTCGGCTTTGGCATGCCCAAAATCTAACAAAGAATAGGAATTCAGCCGAATGGGAAAAGAAGGCCATACCTTCTTTGAGTAACCCTTGAGTTATTTTCTCACCCCGCCAATTATCGTTTGCCAGGCGACCTCTCGACAAGCTAGCTTGTCGGGGATGAACAAGGGCAGCGCATGAGGGGGAACAGAAGACCCGAAAAATCTGACATATGAAAACTCTGCCTCCACATACCAATTCGCTATGCCACTCATATCTGTTGCAATGTTGTCCAAGATGCGAGGTGGTGGGTGTCCAAAAATGGTGATATGCACGGGCACCATCACGTAGTTAAAAATCTCATATGTGAACTTTTCTGCTTTATTCTCCCATAGTTTGTCATGATACTCATGTACGGGTTTTTCTTGGGCTGGATTCCAAGCCTAGCTCATCAAGGGGAATGGTGTCATGGAACATACCATGTCCATGATATATGATGACATGAAAAACGAGGACGGTATCCCACTTTCCTTCTGCTCCCGATACTCTGTGACCCTGTTGGCCAAACTGTCCGAGAGTATTTTTGCCCCATTAAACGAGAAACCTTCTGCGACCCGAAACATGAGAGGCACCCACGCAATGTAGATATGCGATGTGTCTTCTCTCCCAAATAGCCGACATGTCATCATGGCCACATATTTATACTGTGGCTCCAAAGAAGTGATAGAATAAATGCCCTGGTCATTTGCTATGAATTCCACGGAGCACGAAACCCAATCCTTGATCAAACTGGGCATGGTTTTGTCGTACTAGGTGCACTATTTCTCTTTGAATTCCTCCAGGAACTCAGCACCATATGTATATTCAGACGTCGAAGGTAGCTTGTACATGGTTTGTAGATGCTCGGGCCTAAAAGTCCGGATAGTAACTCACTGGTTGTTCATGATCGTCCTGGTAGGTAAGTCTACATGGTCCAACACCCATCAGATCATGTCATAATATGGAAGCAATCGTGGCTTGGTTGTTGCTCTATGCATCCCAGATTGGACGATTATCTTGTACTTGGTGTGTAGATCATCCCTTTTGATGTCGTCGGAGTCGTCTGAGTAATCTACCAATTCTGCTTGCAGAACATTTGACACAAATGACCAGTCGGGGATCGAGTCGACACTTCGGGGTGAAGTATCGGCGACATTGTCTGAGCCCTGTCCCGCGACTTCGACATTCACCTTTGCTGCTTTCCGCGGAGCCATGCCCGAAGTTTGCATTTTCGCTCTCCTTCGATAGAGTTGCGTATACATGCAAAAAGTAATTAACTCAGAAACGATGAGCTCCGCGTGCTATGAAAAATGCATAATGAAACGTAGCTCTTGCATATATTTGAAAAAATGGTACCTTTCAAAACAATCCTATCAATTCAAAATTAGAAATAAATTTATGCCGTAAAAATCCGATCTTACACATAGATTTACCTTATCTTCCCATTAATGTCATAAATTTTGGTGGTTTAAAAGTCAGTTGGCGCATGGAATTAAAATGCTCCTTCGAGAATTGTACAAGCATCGAAACTCGGGCTAACTCTTGATAAAACTTAATTAATCCAAATCTGTCCATGTACATAATTTCTCTCCATTCGTTATCTCGTAAATCTTCTGTTAACATTTTGAGTTTTCAACTCCCGAGACCGCGAGGAACAATTTTAGCTTAATCCAATGTAATCGGGATTTGAGGCATAATCAATTTCATAATCGTTTCATTCGCCTTATCGCAACTCGAAACTTCAAAGATCCATTTTTAGGAGATTAGTATGCCGAGTCGCGAAACCGCGATATGGCGATAGTTAAGACTCAATTAAAGGGAAGAAAACTTGGATTAGGCGATTAATTAACCATGTTATAATTACGTCGCGACTTTGTGAGTCGAAGTTTTAGGCGCTGTAACTTTCGAAAAGATAGTGCCGAGTGGCGAAACGTCGAGAACAGACTTTAACCACAGTTAGCCCTTTTTCCTTTAGTTTTTGACCAGGGTTAGCCTAAAAGAACCTCTTGTTCTCGCCTCTCGGGGATCTAAAAAAAAAATTCGAACTTGGTGAACACCAAGGCGCGAAACCCCGACGACGTCTAACCATTGAGTTAAATATTTTACCCTGATTACTATCCTGAGTGAAAATTTAAAATGACTCCGCCGTTTCGCGACTCGGGGCGTGCGAACTTATGGATTATAGTGTCTGACTTGCGAGATCCCGAAGTAAAACAAAAGAGTCGAGGATTCTTATGAAAGTTGACTTGTTTCGAGAGTAGAAAAAGTTTCGTTGTTTAAATGACAAGATTGCAGAATTTTCATAGTCTCAGGGGGAAGAAATCAAAAGGCCATCTCTAGATTTCAAGTATAAAAGATTGAAAATTGTGAAGGGTAAAAATAAAACAAGGGCGACTCCAACATAGGCTCCAACTAGGGATCCCGCCTTCCTGTGAGGTGGGAAGAACAGTAGACCACGTGCCAATATTGGGTAAATGGAGTCATAAGCTAAAACAAGCGGACAAAAATCAAGGAAAAAGGATCAAAGGGGGGAAAAGACTTCGTTTTTTACCTTGAGAAGTTTTTTCAAAATCAAATACTCTTTCCAAACACAGCTGTAGTCCCTTTCACAATTTTCCCTTTCCCACTACTAACTTTGGGGATGTTTTAAGACAGTCGAAATAACCCTAGGGGACTCAACAGATCTTGTGGCTCTTGGCTTGCATCAAAAGAATGAGATTATATATTTTTTAATCGGGGAAGTCTCGTCTGAATTTGGGATGTGGATCAGGTTTTTAGGAAGTATTGGTTACCAGAGTAGAGTGATATTCATGTATAACAGCCTTACAGATATATCAGACATTGCTTCACTTCCAGCGAGCCTGTTCAGTACCCCGGTGAAGTTATCTGGCCCCTTTTACTGAATTTCCTTTCACCACTTCGGAAATTATTTATGCATTTAAATGCTAAGACGAGGGCAATCATTTCTGAATTTGCTTTCATCATCTTTTTGGACTAGGTGGGGGAAATCATTTCTGAATTTTCTTTCACCACCCGTCTTATAATTCATTTTTTGAGCGCGAAGATGGGGGAAATCAGTTTATATCAGGGATGATATCTGTGTAATATTTTGTATCAGAGGTCTGTCAACTTACTTTGATTACTCAGTATCAATCTTCCCTTGACCTTCACAACACCTTCGTTCTTAGGGAGACAGGAGAAAATAATTTTTTAAGGGGCATCCTGTTCGAGCAAGCTTTGAATCTTCCAAAGCTGTTGAAAAACCTAGGAAAGTTAGGATCGCTCTAAACGTTCCTTCGCTTAGCAGGGGATCAAGTAGTTATGGAGACCCACTTTCCTTTTACAATCTGTTTCGAGACTCAGGAGGCTAAAAATGAAAACTTTTATTCCTTCGTAATGAAATGAAAAGATGGCGTCTTTGTCAAATGTTAGATCTGAAAACAGGCAGGATACAAGGCAGTGATTCATTGATCAAAAATGTAGAAGGTCAAAACAGTTCGAGACTGGCTCTTGTAGATGTCTTTGGGGATGGTTACTTTCGACTGACTTTTCTTAGTTTTAGTGTATCATTCAAACCAATTTAAATTAAAGGTTACCAAGCCAAGTAATAATCATGTTATTTAACAATTTAGTCGTTATTGCAATTTGAACAATGTTACCTTGATTTAATTTTGACAGTCTTTGACAACATGTGTATCGACAAAACCCACCTTTACCTTTCTTTTCAATTTCTTTGTGCACTACGAAACTACTTTTTTGGGTATCACCTGTTTCATGCCGATTTATTTCTGGTACTGCTTTGCGAATTACTCCTCCCGCTAGCTCGTAAGTGGCTGGAATCCTGGAAAAAGCAAATACGAATTTTATTCAAAATATGTTTAAAAATTATGAACAGAAGAAAACAAAAAGTCTAAAGGGAAATAAAAATGCATGTATATACAAACAAAATTTTTATTTTATTTTATTTTTATTTATTTATTTATTTTTATTTTATTTGAAAAATGGTGACTGTTATGTCATGTAATGTTTTAGATATCGCCCGTTGATAGGGGCGTTGAGGACTTCTTCGTCGATGTTTTCCAGTAGGAAAGAATTTTCTCCTACTGGAGTCGAAACCCTGAATGGTCCATACCAGAGATGGTCGAATTTACTATGCTTTGCTGCCTCTTCCCTTCTCGCATCCCATCTTAGCACCAAATCACCTGGAGAGAATTCTCGATCCTTCTCTTTTCCGTCGAACAGATCTTTCATTTCATCTTGGTACCGCTGCATCTTTTCGTCAACCTCGGTTCTCTGCTGTTGGACCTCAATCAATTGATTTATTCTCCTAGTCACAGGATTGGGTTCTTCATTTTGGTCTTGCCATAGCTTCATTACTAGTAGCGCCAGGTTTATGGGTAGAATGACATCTGTCCCGTAGACCATTTGAAAAGGTGAGACACCGATAGATATTTTCATGTTTATGTGGTTTGCCCAAAATGCATATTTTAAATGTACATTCCAAGACCTCTTGTTCTCATCCAATACCTTATTGATAATGTTTACCAAGCTCTTATTTGACGACTCGGCCAACCCGTTCCCTTGGGGGTAGTATGCAGTGGAATGTCCGAGAATGATGTTGTATTTCTGACAAAAACTGATCATAGCCATAGACATAAATGCTTGGGCATTGTCAGGAACTATCTTTCGAGGACAACCGAATCTCAACAAAATATTTTCCTCCAAGAAGTTGATTACCACCGAGTCTGTTGCTTTCTTGGTTGGAATGGCTTCCACCCATTTAGTAAAATAATTCATGGCTGTTAAGATACACCTATGTTGAGCACTGGAATGAGGATTGATATCACCTATGAAGTCCAGACCCCACTTTTGAAATGGAGCTTCAGTTTTGACTGGAACAAGTGGTAGTGCAGGGAGTTTCTGTTTCCCAGTGAATATTTAACAAGGGTCGCACGCGCGTACTTTAGCATTTACATCTGAAAATAGTTTCAGCCAATAGTAGCCTGCTCTCAAGATCTTGTAGGTCATGGCTCTCCATGTGTGGTTTCCTCCATAGATCCCTTCATGAAATTCCTCTATAACCAGAGGAGTTTCTGACTCGACCAAATAGACTAGTAGGAACCCGAGTGGATCCTTCCAGTACAGCTGGTTTTCGGCGATGCAATATTTTACAGCGTGGAGTTTTAAAGTTCTGCATTTGGCTGATGATAATCCATCTGGGCACTTCAGGTTAAACAAGTAGAACACGATGTCTTTATACCAGCTCGACGATATGAAATTTTCTTCAACCTTTCTTGGATCTGTCCGGTCATCCAGCTCGTGCAGGTGTGTGTCTCCATCTTCTTCTTAGAGGCAATTAATATCAAGGGCTCTAAGATTCGACTCGGCCAAGAGTTTGGCCAGACCCTGCCCCTTTATCAATTTAGTCGGCTTGACTTCCAAATCGAATTCTTGTATTTTAGCGAGCCATCGCCCTCTTTTTCTATCACTGTTCGGCTGTACCAATATGTCCTTTACAGAACTAGTGGGTACATACGCAATTATTTTTAAATGTAGCACATAGGTTCTGAATGCTTTCATTGCTTTTACCATTGCGTATGCTTGTTTTTCCATTATGTTATATTTCAGTTCTCCATCTCTGAGGCTTTTGCTGAAAAATGCTATCGGCTGTTTGAACCCCTCTTCATTTTTCTGCAAGAGTGTCGCAGCGATGGTATATTCAGAAGCAAAAGAGAAGATGAGAAAATATTTCAGATAATCCGGACTTGCTAACACGGGTGCCTCGCTTATATATTTTTTAATGTGCATGAAATATGCCCTGGCCTCGACGGTCCAGTTTACCCCACTGTCCTTCTTCAACATTCCTGTAATCAATTTGACAATCTCAGCGAAATTGGGAATAAACCTTCGCAGAAAATTTATCTTACATAAGAATGATTGAATTTCTTTTATATTTCTTGGGATAGTGATAGTATCTATCACTTCAATCCTCTTAGGATCAATCTTGATTCCTTCCTTCGATACGACATGGACTAGAAGCTTACCTTCCCGCATAGCGAAATGAGATTTCTTTGGATTCAGGGATAGACCAAACCTGCGACACTTTTCGAATGTCTGTCTAAGATGCATCAAATGTTCCTCGTCAGTTTTAGAAAAATCCGTCAGATCATCAAGGTAAATGACTATGAAATTTCCCCTTTCTCCCACGAAAGTGATGTTCATAGCTCGCTGGAAAGTGGCCCCTGCATTCATCAAACCAAAAGGCATTTTTTCATACATGAAAGTACCCCAGGGCGTGGTGAATGCAGTTTTTTCCCTGTCCTGTTCATTCATAACGATCTGATTATAACCAGAGAATCCATCTATCATTGACATTCGATTAGCTCCAACAACCTTTTCTAAAATGTGTTCCATATTGGGCAGCGGGTAATTATCTTTGAGAGACGACTTGTTTAGGTTTCAGAAATCCACACATAGTCTAATTTCTCCATTCTTTTTCCTGACTGGAACTAGGTTAGCTACCCAGTCCAAGTATCTCAAAGGTATGATTATCTTTGCATCCAAGAGTTTTTTGACTTCCTTTTCTATCACGAGTAACAAAATGGGGTTAAATTGCCTAAGTTTTTGCCTAAACGGTTTGACCCCGGGCTTCAAAGGTATCTTGTGATCAATAATGGAAGTATCATATGTTTTCAATTCATCATAGGACCAGGCGAAAACATCTTTGTATTGCCTGAGAAAGTCTTGGTATTTCACTTTCATTTTGGGAGGGAGGAATTTCGATAGTTTTACCATTCAGGGTTCTTTTTCGGTCCCTATCTCACAGTCCTCCACCTCTTCTGGATGGGGCTACAAAGTGGCCTTTACAGGTACATCGTTTTGATCAAAAAGTCTTTCCAAAGGAATCAATCCTTTGGGAATCTGATTGCTCTTAAGGACCAACATACGATGATCTGCAATTTTATCTCGGAAAACTTCAGGTTCCTCTCCTTCTTGCATGATCCACATGGAGTCATTCTGGTTTTCTTGGTCAGCGTGAGTTTCGAAAAATTTGCCTACTGCAGTAAGGAAATTCTTAATCTGTTCATCATCTTCAAAGACTTTCCAGTGTTGGATATTGTCTGGTATGGAAGGCTTGTATCTGATTTTGATATGATATTTCAGCTTGAAGGTCATGGGAGGAGAAAAGGTTGAAGCTGCCTTTGCCAATGCATCAGCATGTAGATTCTTGGTGCGAGGGATAAAATTGATATTCACAGATGAGAATTTTTTTTTGATGAGATCCCAAGTACAATTTCTATATTCTCTTAGTCTAGGATGCCTGGCTAGGTATTGTCGGTTCACTTGTCTTACTATCAATTTTGCGTCACCGTATACCTCCAAGTTTTTTATATTCAATTTCTTGGTAGCCTCTAATCCTAAGATCAATGCTTCATACTCACATATGTTATTAGTGTAATCTATGTCCCACTGTAAATGATAGGAGAAAGGAACAATGAACTTACCTTCAGGTGCTACCAAAAGTACCCCAGCACCAACTCCTTCAGAAGACGAAGCACCATCGAAATACATTTTCCATACACTAGTATTACACAGCTCTTCTGTGAAGGGGCTTAACTCTTATTTCTTTGCATCGATTTATTCCAGGCAACCATCTAGACCATCATCAAAAGACAAAATGCAGTTTCCCAGATCTTGGTCTGTGATGTAAATGGGGAAGTTGTGCGGGTTTTGAGGGTCACTGACCGTGTATGCTAATCTTGTCTCTCTGTATAAATGAGTGAACTGACCCTCAAACAAAGGGATTGTGGCATAAGACATGTCTAACTGAAGGGACCCTCCCAACTTGGCCCCCCATGACCTAGATAACAACATATCGTACTTAGGGGGAATATTGGTGATAACCACATCCATCAGGATACTTTTAACAGGGACCTGCGCTAGGGTAACTACCTGATCTTTTATCATCCCCATGAATTTAACCTTCCTTGAATCAAAATAATACATATTTCCATAAGGTTTTGTGATCTAGAGACCCACCTTCTTCATTATAATCTTGGGCATAACATTATGGGAAGCTCTGGAGTCTAACATACAATTATGCAACAATTGATCATGTATATTCAGAGTGATATAGAAGGGAGTGATGTTGTCTTTGGACCCTTCAAAATGGGGATCAAAGGTGATATTAGGTCTATCATCTTCCAATTTTATAACATCAGACTGACTTTCTAGCTCAGAGATATCATTTTGGTAATTTGTTTGCGATAACAGGGGTTTTTCGCTAATTCCACCAAAGGGATTGGTATCTTAATTTTGTTTAACTCGCTTTCAAAAATCAACACTCCATTCACTTTGTCAGTTTGTCTGTTTGAGACTTCCGAATTCTTTCTTTCTAACGTATTCATCTGGACAGATTTATCATTCATGGTCTTAGTTAAAGAAGTATCCTTGTTTACAGGTTCGATTGGCTGTGTTTGAGTTCGCACTTTTTCTACCTCGGACTCCTGAGTGCTCACTCTTCTGGTTTTGTTGTTGGGTGGTGGGGTCTCATCCGAAGGAGGCTTGTAAGCTTGACCCCTCTGAAGGATTTTTCTAGGTTGAAAAGTCGAGGCAGGTTTATTTTTAGATCTCAGGTTGTATCTAGGTTGAAACTCAGCTATCATTGTCTCAATTTCTAGTTGGGATTCGTGGTTCTCAGTGTGATCACTCTCTTCGCTCTCATCTTGCGTCTCCAGCACATTTAGAGACTTTTCATAGTCTTCGCAAGTCAGATATGGTTGAATACATTCATCACCAAAGTTTGTGACATCATTATCTGAATCCTCGAAGTCTTGCAAATCGTTAGCTCCTATAAAATTTTCATTTTTCAAGGGAGCTTGTATTCTTTGATCTTCCTTTTTTATTGGTCTTTGTTGATTAGGAGGGTTTTGATTTTTTCTGAAATCCTTTTTGGGGTAAGAGTCAGACTTGGTCTGTTCAAGTTCCATCCGGGTTATTTTGTTTGACAACTCTTTGATCACCCTAGCCATATCGTCCACCCTATCATCGGAGGCTCTATTGGACCCTGAAAGGCCTGCTTGTTCTCTAAAATGCTTGGGCTCTCAGTTTCCATTCTCTACTCTAGCCTTAAGTTTACCCAAATCCATCATGTTATATTCTATCTCTACCACATCGTCCTACATGCGGTTTAAGGTGTCTCCCCTTCGCTATTGCAAAAGTAGTGTGAAATCTGGCTCGAAAGCTCTGACGAAGGTCACCTTGGCCGTGGGTGGAGATGGTTTGACTTCAGCTGGGATTTTGTTGTATAGTTTATTGAATCTCTGGATGAATTCTACGACTGATTCTGAGTTCTTTTTCTTCAAAGCCCCAAATTCGGTTAGATAATAGAGGTGATCTTTTCGCTCACCCCATTGTCTGAGGAAAGCATCTTCCAAGGCATCATATGAAGGGATAGAGGCTGCGGGCAAGCTCCGAAACCAAGTTCGGACCCGACCCTCAAAATTTTGGACAAGGAGTATTGAATATACATCCTCATGATCGATACCAAAGATATCTGCGAATTGGTCAAAGAGGTTAATATGTTCAGCGGCGGTCAGATCTCTCTCCCCGGTGAATTTCGGTAAATTCTTTATGTAGTTTTCTGGAAGTTCGTGTAGGGGGACGGGAAACACCAAAGGGGTGTATCGGGTTGCGACTTTTGCAAAAAATCTAGGAGGGGGGGGAGGCCCTTGACCTCCACCTCATCCTTGGGGGACTCCTCCTCCACCCCCTCCACCTCCTCCAAACCCTCCTCCTCCTCCTATAAACCCTCCACCTCCTCCTCCGGCGGTTTCCATTGTTGTTTGTGGAGAGTTATAAATGGGGTTTTCAAAAAATAAAAGAGGTTTTATATTTTCTTCACTAAGAGGAGACTCTGATGAGGAACAATAAGGAACGCGAGGAGTCAGTTCCTGCAAGATACCATATATATAAAATATGCATAATAGAAATGAAATGCTAGAAATGACAGAATGATAGTAAAATATCCAGCATAATCTTCACAATACATAGAAATGATATACGAAATAACAACATAAATAGCACTTTGATTCAGATATCAATGTTCACAGGCCTCTTCGAGGGGGTAACCTCCAGTAGAGCAGTGCTCTGTTACAATAATCTCCAAGATAGGGTTCTCATGCCCTCGCCTCTTATTTATACTAAATATGTCTATTAAGAGAAGCATCTAGAGGAAGATTCTTCTAGAAGCGAAAGCTTCTATTAGGTCTTCTTACATCCGCCTTATTCTATTTTATTAAAAGGCCTTATTAATATTGACCTTTATTACATCTGAATACATTGATCTACCTATGTGCAGGTTAGGACCTTAACATGTCCGCCCCCTTAAAAAAAACCTTGTCCTCAAGGCTTGAGATGTGGAAACTGCTGCATAATGGTAGCTGGTTCCCAAGTGGCATCTGCTGGAGTCATGTCTTTCCACCGTACTAGCACTTCCTTGATGGTTCTCTGACACAGGCGATACTCACGCTGGTCCAAAATTGCTTCTGGTTGTAGCCAAATGGAGCCTTCTTCAGCTAACTCTGGAAGGTTGGTTTGAATTTGCCACCTGGTTCCAATCACCTTCTTCAAGCATGAAACATGAAAAACAGGGTGTAGCTTCGACTGAATGGGTAGAGATAACTGATATGCAACTTTTCCCACATGCTTGAGAACTGTGTAAGGGCCATAGAACTTGGGTGCTAGCTTCTGACAATGCTCGGCCTTGAGGGAAGTTTTTTTATATGGTTGCAGTCTCAGAAACACCTGATCCCCTTCTGCAAATTGACGTTCAGAGCGACCTTGATCTGCTTGCTGCTTCATTCTATTATGTGCCATGACCAAGTTCTATTTAAGGGTACAAAGGATGTTCTCTCGAAGGGTAAGTGTTTGGTTAACCACCTGGACCTTCGAGGTACCCGGTAAGTATGAGAGAACTAAAGGTGACTTCTGTCCATATACTGCTTCGAAGGGAGTCATGCGAGTGGTTGTATGGTATGTAGTGTTGTACCACCATTCGGAAAGGGGTAACCATTGAACCCACTAGTGTTGTTTTTCAGAGGCAAAGCACCTCAGATATGTTTCCAAACACTTGTTGACAACTTCCATTTGACCATCCGTTTGGGGATGAAAAGCTGAGCTGAGATGCAATTGTGTGCCTTGTAGCTTAAACAATTCTTGCCAAAAACTGCTTGTGAAATTTGGGTCTCGATCAGAAACAATAGAGTGTGGCATGCCATGTAGCTTGAATACCTGGTCCATGAAAATTTGAGCCACCGTGAATGCAGTAAATGGGTGGGGAAGAGCGCAGAAATGAGCATACTTGGAGAGGCGATCCACCACCACCATTATGACTGATTTATTCCTCGATTTGGGTAGGCCTGTAATAAATTCCATAGAGATATCCTTCCAAAGAGAAAGGGGAATCAGAAGCGGTTGGAGGGTGCCTGGGGATTTGACTGTTTCTCCCTTGTTGCGTTGACACACCTCACATTCAGTGACAAACTTACAGATGTCCTGTTTCATACCCTCCCAGAAAAAAGAGCGTTTGAATCGGTCATATGTTTTGGTGAACCCTGAGTGCCCGACTGTGGGTGTAGAATGAAGCTCAGAAAGCATCATGGTTTTGAGCTTGGATTGTTTACTTAAATACAAGAGACCTTTATATCGAAGCTCATACTAGAACCAGGAGTATCCTAGGGGAGTTGGAGCCTTGGTCTGCAGTTGTTGGATCATATGTGAAATTTTGGTATCTTGAAGCCATTCCTGGCGCACAGCTTGGAGCCAATCAGGTACAATGAAGGAAAGAGAAAAAAGAGATCCTTCATATTCATATTTCCGGGACAGTGCATCCGCCACGACATTGTCTTTTCCATTCTTGTAAATGATCTCATAGTCATATCCAAAGAGCTTAGTCACCCATTTTTGTTGTTCCTGGGAGGAAATGTGTTGTTCCAGAAAGTACTTGAGGCTTTGATGGTCTGTCTTAATTTGGAAGAATTGCCCCAAGAGATATGGACGTGACAAATCAACGACATGTAAAATCGCCAATATTTTTTTTTCATAAATGGGTTTTCCCAGATTCTTTTCAGACAATTTCTTTCTAGTGAAGGCCAAAGGTCGACCCTCTTGCATAAGGACAACACCAATTCCTTTTCATGAGG
This sequence comes from Picea engelmannii, assembly GCA_009831015.1. Taxonomy (NCBI): domain Eukaryota; kingdom Viridiplantae; phylum Streptophyta; class Pinopsida; order Pinales; family Pinaceae; genus Picea; species Picea engelmannii. Next base: position 67,184 of record ML801642.1, read on the forward strand.
CGTCACATTCCAACACAAAAGTCTTTGTGAAGTCGGGAAGGGATAGAACCGGAGTGGCGCACATGGTCATCTTCAAGGTTTGAAAAGATTGAGTAGATGCTGGAGTCCAAGTGAAAGATTTCTTTTTGAGGAGAGCCATGAGAGGTGCTAAAATCTTTCCATAGTTCTTAATGAACTTGCGGTAATACCCTGTGATGCCCAAAAATACGCGCAAGATTTTGAGGGTATTTGGGTGCGGCCAGTCTTGCATAGCTTCAATATTTCTCGGGTCCACCCTTATGCCATCCTTTCCCACTAGATGACCCAATTATTCTACTTCAGAGGCACCAAAAGAACATTTGGACTGTTTCAGGAAAAGCTGGTGCTGAGAGAGTAGGCAGAGAACTTGATCCACATGATTAAGATGGTCTGTCTAAGATTTTCTATATATGAGGATATCATCAAAGAAAACTAAGACAAAATGACGGAGAAAAGGGCGGAATACATGGTTCATGAGGCTCTGGAAGGTGGAGGGGGTGTTACACAAGCCAAAGGGCATGACCAAAAAATCATAGTGGCCCTCATGAGTGCGAAAGGCCTTCTTGGGAATGTCGACCTCTTTCATGCGTATCTGGTGATAGCCCGAGTGAAGATCAAGTTTGGTAAAGAATTGGGCGCCACTCAATTCATCCAAAAGGTCATCAATGACAGGAATAGGAAATTTGTCTTTGATGGTTAGTTTGTTGAGAGCACGGAAGTCAGGACACATTCTCCAAGAACCTTCTTTCTTCAATACCATGACGACCAGAGAGGAGTAAGGGCTCGTACTAGGCTGGATGACTCCGGCAGCAAGGAGTTCTTGGACCATTTTTTCAATTTCATTTTTTTGTGCAAAGGGGTGGAGATATGGACGTATATTGGGGGAAAGTCTTCCTGGGACAAGGGGAATGGAATGATCATGGACACCGTGGGAAGGGGGGAGTCCGTGGGGAGTTGAAAATATGGTTTGATGTTTAGAAAGGAGGGCTTGGAGGTCTTGGGGAACTGGTGGTGTCTCTGTGGCTTGTATGGCATGGAGTTGGGCAATGACACCCAAATGACCTTTTTTGAGCAGTTTTTCCATGCGATGAGAACTGATGATCTCAGGTGAACCAACAGTGATGCCTCAAAATTTATATTGGTGGCCTCCTTGGTCAAATTGCATGGTTAAGTTCTGAAAATCCATGAGAATGGGACCCAAATTCCTTAGCTAGTATGCACCCAACACAATGTCACAACCGCCCATGTCAATCGCAAACATATGGGATTTGAGTTGGTAGTCACATATTTGGAGACACACATTTTGAAAGCGCCCACCACATTTCATAGAACCACCATTGGCAATCATGATTTGGAAATTGTTGACAACATGTATGTAGCAATGGGTTTCTTGGGCAATGCAGCAATGAATAAAATTGTGGGTGCTACCACTATCAACCAGAATGATGACCTTTCTTTGCTTGATGTAACTGATTAACTTGAGGGTTTGGGGGGAAAAGAAGCCGGTGAGAGCATTGAGGGAAATAATTGGTTCCACTTCGGGAGGGTCGGAGGGAGGGATTATGTCAGATATTTCTGGTGACTCAGGCACAAGGGGAGTGTCATCATCTTCTTCTTGAATATCCTCAGAGATGGCCATAAAGATCTTTTGTTCCTTACATTTATGGCCTGGGAAATATTTGTCATCACAATTATAACAGAGGCCTTTGAGTTGGCGTTCATCCATTTCATCCCTGGTCAATTTTTGGATTTTTAATGGGGTGGAGGGAGTAGTGGGGTTTACTGGTTTAGGGCACGGGATAAAGGAAGGCTTACGGTTTTGAGAGGAAACAATTTTTTGTGCTTATTTAGATTTTTTGGTAGCCTCCACCCAAGTCGTAGTTCGAGCCATGAGGACATGGGCCCTAATCCCCTCCTTGAGGCCACTGATAAAACACTCTCGAAAGAAAGAATCAGTCATGCCCTCTGTTCGAAAAGCTAGATGCTCAAATGCAGCTATGAAGTCTTCGACTGTGCCTGGTTGCTTCAATTTTTTCAAACGGCCCAAATGGTTGGTGTCAGTGTCAAAGCGTTCATAAAGCTCAACAACAAATTGGGTCCAAGCAATATATCCTTGACGGGAAGTTTTTCTCCATTGCCACCATTGCCAACATTCTTGATCTA
>ML801642.1:70249-81603 GCA_009831015.1 Picea engelmannii
GAAAAATGATATGGATGAATGTGACAAGGGGGAAGAGATGAGTCTAATGGAATAGGTCTCAAATAATGGTGAAAAAATGGGAGCAGGCGGGGTCAGAATTTTTTTCCAAAAAATGATATGGATGAATGTGACAAGGGGGAAGAGATGAGTCTAATGGAATAGGTCGAAAATAATGGTGAAAAATTTTCCAGATTTTTTTTTTTTTTTTTACAGTTGCAGGGCTATACTTTGGTTTGAAGAATGTTGCAGTGTTGAAATCCCCAAATTCTGAACCAGAGAGTATTTGCTTAGCAACGCAAACACAGATGTGCGCCAATAGATCTCGCTGGTTTAATTTGTTTATGTTCCCCAAGGGTTAAATATTCAAGGGTTCTACAAACAAGGGTTTTCCCTGTGCTATAGCTCTCTGATATACGTGTGGGGTCCAACAGTAGTACTCGGCCCAATATCTCAGGGCACTAACTAAGGAGGATAGACCGTACCCTTAGCCGTACTACCCAACTACCCAGGTACTAGAGAGTATCTTCCCGAGTGTTGTTCTCGATGACACTATAGCAGTCCGGTGGCCGATAGGTTTATCTAAAGAGGGCTTCAGGAAATCTAGGCCAATCTGTACACAGGTGTTGTTTGATGTGCTACCACTCGAAGGGGTACCAATAGGGGTTACAAGGGTGGCCAAAAGATGTGCACTTAAGAACCACTTGTATTTCCTACATGTATGAATCCCTCAACCACGGGTTTATGCGCGTAACGACAAATCTCTATGGCTTAAAGATGCAGGAATACGTCTCTACCCTGAAGAAAAAAAATACCCACAATTTCTGCCAAGGAAAGTGCTCTGATACCACTTGCAAGATACCAGATATATAAAATATGCAGAACATAAATGAAATGATAGAAATGACAGAATGATAGTAAAATATCCAGCATAATCTTCACAATACACAGAAATGATATACAAAATAGAAACAGAAATAACACTTTAATTCATATAGCAATGTTCACAGGCCTCTTCGAGGGGGCAACCTCCAGTAGAGCAGCGCTCTGTTACAATAATCTCCAAGCTAGGATTCTCATACCCTCGCCTCTTATTTATACTAAATATGTCTATTAAGAGAAGCATCTAGAGGAAGATCCTTCTAGAAGCGGAAGCTTCTATTAGGTCTTCTTACATTAGCCTTATTTTATTTTATTGAAAGGCCTTATTAATATTGACCTTTATTACATCTGAATACATTGATCTACCTATGTGCGGGTTAGGAACTTAACAGTTCCTCAGACTTGCAAGAGACAGAATCGGGAAAACCGATGGGCGTGAGATACGAGTGTGTAACACACTCTTCAGGATTTGGAGAAGTCGGGAAATTCAACTGAAGATAAGATGGTGTTTTGAAAGACGGTGAACTTTCAAAAGGGCCCTTTCCCCTCTGTATCATGGGGACAGTTGGATGAATCTCACTTCCAATTTTGGTATAGGGCATTGAATGTTTAGCGTCAAAGTAAGGATTGAGCGAGGTCGGGGGTTCGGAAGGACTCTCGACCTTCGGTGATAGGATTTCAAGTTGGTAAGCTGCAGTGGTTGGCTTAAAAGAGCCTCTCGCTTTTAGAATTTTTTCAGTATTGGAAACTGGCGTAAACTACTCACCATCTGGGTTTTGTCTGGTATTCCTTCGACCGAATGCCAGTTTATTTTTTCGTGGAGTCGCCAAGTGAAAGATAAAAATCCTTAAAAGTTGTGTACTCTTTTTTCACCATCAAAGGGTAACACTTTCAACGAAAAACAATTTGTCGTTTTCCCAGGGAAAAAGATTTCGTAACTTCGCTCCCCAGCAACAGCGCTAGAAATATGTTGTTCCTAAGTCTGTACTTAAGGCTCAAAAGTACAGTGTCGAGGCATCTGAAAGTTGTTAGGATAAGGAGAAGGGAAAATGTCAACCTTCATAGAATATTCTAATGGAGATTTCTTCGCGGGGGTTGTCTGGCTTCGAACTGCTCCTGAATATTTATGTCACGTTCAATGGTTGCCCATGATTGTTCAAGCTCAGTCCGGTTAGTGGCTGTTTTAAGGATAGTATTGAAAAGGTTCAAGGTTATGTGTGTTTGGTTCAGTAATCCAGGTTCAACGTTAGGTTGAGTTGGTGTAGGAACTGTTATGGGGGAACAATACTAGTAAGAGAACTGTTAAGAAAGACTTGAATGCTATCTCAATTAAGTTTTATAAGAGAGAATTCACGGTTGCAGTATTAACGATATATGCAAATCTAAGGCTCGTTCCCGTAACTGTATTATATTTTAATCAAAGGGGCGGGATGGGAGAAAAACATAAATCCGTTTACAGTGTCAGGTTCCTACCAGGGGAAAATCTCATGAATTAAACAGAAGAAGAAAATATTTAAGAAAATAACCGATGTAGAAAAATATACATGTAGAATTCTGAAAATGCAAATTGGTCTTGTACAACTGATAGCTGGTGCAGAGGAAAGGAAATAAACAATTACAGAAAACCCAAATTTATTCGTTATAGTAGTGGTAGTACTAAAGTATAACGAAGAACATCAATTACGAATATGAATTGAAAATGAAAAATGAGGAACAAGAAAGAAAACTTGTAATACAGAAGTGATGGAATTGAGAATCTCAGATCTGCTTGTATTAAATCTCAATGCAAAAACTCTATTACAAAATCTCAAAAAGGGTCCAGCCTTGTTTATTTCTCTCTGGGGTATATTTATACAATTTTTACAAATCCGGTAGAATCTTAAGGGTCGTAAAATTTCAGTTATGAAATAAGAGAGAGAAATCGCTCCATGTCCCCTACTCTGTAGTCACTTAGTGCCAAGTGCTCGTCTTCACGTGGACTCGGCGCAGGCACTACATCTTTCTACAAACTGAGATACGAGCTGTGAAGGTTCTGCTTGACAACTGGCCTCGACGAAGTAACATTCTCGGGCTAACTGCTGCAACCCGTCCTCCATTTGTGCACCGATGATGTCGAGAGCACTTAGCTGTGCACTGGGTTCGATCATGTGCTTATCAACTTTGTCCATGTCCACCATATCCATCTGAGAGATGTCGGTTGAATCTCTGTCATCCTTTTCCTTCAGATCGAGTGAGATCTATTCCACATTCATTTGCATCAATGCTTCTGCATTGCCTCGGCTGTCAATAACCAACAGCTTGTCGTCTATGGAATTAAAATCTTCTTCTAAAGAATGGGTTACCTTTTGGGCTTGTTCCTTGCCCAGGGCAATGTTATGCTCCCAAGATTTCAATATAATATTGCCTCTGGTTTTTTCTGGGATGGAAAGCCTGGGAGCACCTCCTGAAACCCTATTATTTGTGGCTATTACCGCATCCTGGAAAGAGACCCGAGCCACTTCGGCCTCCCTTTCCCTGGCAGTCAGGTTCTTGGACACCTGATTCACCAACAGACAGTTCTCCCGGATCTCTGCTATCCTGGCAAGCAAATTCTACTGTGCCGAAAATATTTTTCTCCGAATCTCGCTGGCTCGAGATTTAAATATGCCGATGTCTATTTCTCTGCTCTCCGCGATTTCTACCTGAGCCTGCAACTGTTCAATCAGATTTCTCTATTGGCTCACCTGCGGTCTACCATATCGGAACACCAACTGTGCTTTCTCAAGCTTGGTCTTGAGCATTTCTATTTCGTTTTTGTCAGCCACTCTGGCCTATTCTATCTCCATGCTGGCCTGACCTTTAGCATTCTCTGCGGCTGTAGCCAATCTAGCCTCGAGGGTCCTGATTAGGTGATTTTTCCTTTTTAGTTGGTTATTCAAAACCCAACTGAGAATTGATTTGCCGAAGCATATGCCCCCAGTGTTCCCGCGATTTTAGTGGCGAGTTGGTCACTTTTCTTATTTTTTCCATCGGTCATGATTTTATATTTTTCACAGTGGACTCTCCTTCTTGATAGAGCTCTCTTTTCACTAACGCCTTCCTCTTTTTATCAAAAAAGAACTCATTTGGAGGGAGTTCCTCTGCTCTTATGGGCCTTAGTTCTTTATTAAATATCCATCCCTCGCCAACATTTCCCTGTGCCGACTGCAAGGGTGTGACCGAGGTGATGGAATCTCCTATTTGTTTTTCTGATTCTCTTGGAGTATCGACAAGATTCTGCTCCTTTGGCGTACCTAGATTCTCTGTTTCAGTCTCCGGCTTTTGTTTCCTTGGTGGGCCTGGAGTTTTTACTTCAGCCTCCGAACTTTGTTTCCTTGGCGGGTCTGGAGTCTTCTCTTCTTCTTCGGGATTCTTCGTTTGTTCCCCTTCCCGGTGTTTTCCAAGGTTAGAAATTTCATCCTCAGAACCTTCAGCATCCTTCTATTTTGTCTCGGAAGCAGTCGAACCTCCCAACACATCGGGGAGACATCTTCCTCTATGTTCCTAGAATTTTAATACAGATGTTGTGTCTTCAGGTGCTAATGATTGGATCCGGGCTAGCACTTCTTCATAAGATATTACCCCTCAGAAAATTTCATTTGAGGGTGAACTTTCATGCTCAAATATCTTGAGCCCACAATGAGCCAAATGGTTTCTCACAACCCTCTGTGGATCATGTTTCTTAACTTCGATGGAGACCAAAATTAGGTCCTCCAGGGATGCAACCTCGGCTTTGGCATGCCCGAAATCTAACAAAGAATAGGAATTCAGCCGAATGGGAAAAGAAGGCCATACCTTCTTTGAGTAACCCTTGAGTTCTTTGCTCACCCCGCCAATTATCGTTTGCCAGGCGACCTCTCGACAATCCAGCTTGTCGGTGATGAACAAGGGCAACGCATGAGGGGGAACAGAAGCCCCAAAAAATCTGAAATACGAAAAATAGTCCTCCACATACCAATCCGCTATGCCACTCAGACCTATTGCAATGTTGTCCGAGATGCGAGGTGGTGGGTGCCCAAAAATGGCGATATGCAGGGGCACCATCACCTAGTTAAAAATCTCATATGTGAACTTTTCTACTTTATTCTCCCATAGTTTGTCATGATACTCATGTATGGGTTTTTCTTGGGCTAGATTCCAAGCCCATCTCATCAAGGGGAATGGTGTCATGGAACATACCGTATCCATGATATATGATGACATGAAAAACGAGGACGGTCTCCCACTTGCCTTCTGCTCCCGATACTCTGTGACCCTGTTGGCCAAACTTTCCGAGAGTATCTTTGCCCAATTAAACGAGCAAATTTCTGTGACCCGAAACAAGAGAGGCACCCATGCAATGTAGAAATGTGATGTGTCTTCTCTCCCAAATAGTCGTCATGTCATCATGGCCACATATTTATACTGTGGCTCCAAAGAAGGGATAGAATAAACGCCCTGGTCATTTGCTCTGAATTTCGCGGAGCGCAAAACCCAATCCTTGATCAAACTGGGCATGGTTTTGTCGTACTGGGTGGTCTCTTTCTCTTTAAATTCCTCCAGGAACTCAACACCATATGTATATTCAGACGTCGAAGGTAGATTGTAAATGGTTTGTAGATGCTCGGGCCTAAAAGTCCCGACAGTAACTCACTGGTTGTTCATGATCATCCTGGTAGGTAAGTCTATGTGGTCCAACGCCCATCGGATCATGTCGTAATACAGAAGCAACCGTGGCCTGGTTGCTACTCTATGCATCCCGGATTGGACAATTATCTTGTACCTGGTGTGTATATCATCTCTTTCGATGTCGTCGGAGTCGTCTGAGTAATCTACCAATTCTGCTTGCAGAACATTTGACACAAATGACCAGTCGGGGATCGAGTCGACACTTCGGGGTGAAGTATCGGTGACATTGTCTGAGCCCTGTCCCGCGACTTCGACATTTGTCTTTGCTGCTTGTCTGAGCCGAAGTTTGCATTTTTGCTCTCCTTCGATAGAACTGTGTATACATGCAGAAAGTAATTAACTCAGAAACGATGAGCTCCGCATGCTATGAAAAATGCATAATGAAACATAGATCTTGCATATATTTGAAAAAATGGTACCTTTCAAAACAAGCCTATCAATTCAAAATTAGAAATAAATTTATGCCGTAAAAATACGATCTTACACATAGATTTACCTTATCTTCCCATTAATGTCATAAATTTTGGGTGTTTAAAAGTCAGCTGGCGCATGGAATTAAAATGCTCCTTCGAGAATTGTACAAGCATCGAAACTCGGGCTAAGTCTTGATTAAACTTAATTAATCCAAATCTGTCCATGTACATAATTTCTCGCCATTCGTTATCTCGTAAATCTTCTGTTAACATTTTGAGTTTTCAACTCCCGAGACTGCGAGGACCGAGTTTAGCTTAATCCAATGTAATTGGTATTTGAGGCATAATCAATTTCATAATCGTTTCATTTGTCTTATCACAAATCGTAACTTCGAAGATCCATTTTTAGGAGATTAGTACGCCGAGTCGCGAAACCACGATATGGCGATAGTTAAGACTCAATTAAAGGGAAGAAAACTTGGATTAGGTGATTAATTAATCATGTTATAATTACATCGCAACTTCGTGAGTCGGAGTTTTAGGCACTGTAACTTTTGAAAGGATAGTGTCGAGTGGAAAAATGCCGAGAACAGACTTTAACCATGGTTATCCCTTTTGCCTTTAGTTTTTGACCAGGGTTAGCCTGAAAGAACCTCGTGTTCTCGGCTCTCAGGGCTGTAAAAATAAAAATTCAAACTTGGTGAACGTCGAGGTGCGAAACCCCGACGACGTCTAACCATTGAGTTAAATATTTTACCCTGATTACTGTCCTGAGTGAAAAATTAAAACGAGTTCGTTGTTTCGCGACTCGGGGCGTGTGAACTCATGGATTATAGTGTCTGACTTGCAAGATCCCAAAGTAAAACAAAAGAGTCAAGGATTCTTATGAAAGTTGACTTGTTTCGAGAGTAGAAAAAGCGTCGTTGTTTAAATGACAAGGTTGCAGAATTTTCATAGTCTCGGGGGGGAAAAATCAAAAGGCCATCTCTAGATTTCAAGTATAAAAAATTGAAAATTATGAAGGGTAAAAATAAAACAATAGTGGCTCCAACAACTGGAGTAGCCTATTTCATTTTTCAGCAGATAATTGAGGGATGTTGAGGTCATTTTGATTAGAATAAGTGACACACCGTCAACTGGAAGTTCAAATCCAGACCAGGGTTGTCTAAATAACCTAATCCATTTGGAATGAAATGACCCAACAGATTTAATGGCTTTCTTGGCCAACTAAAGTCCTAAAAATAATAAAATAAATGAAACTAATATAAAATATATGATTCTAACAAATGAGATATTACTTACTAATGTTTATTAAAAATAAACGTGAATATACAAATGATTATAAACAATCTGTATACATTTTAGAAGGTTTACTTGAAATCTTGCGAAAATGAATGTTTATAATAATGTTTCAAAATAAGATAAAGTAAGAACACACACACACACACACACACACACACACACACACACACATATATATATTTAATGTTTAAAGATTTTAAACTAATAAATACTAAGTAAATAAAATCGAAACAATGACACAAAAATAGTCAAAGCTAATTAATGCAATCGTTGTCTCATTCATATATACACAAATCTGAATAAAAGAAAGAAATGCACTTACTAACCTCTCACTGATCAACAATACTAAGATAAATTCATCTCTTTGTATTTGTATGAGTTACTCTTAAYCTRTGTCAAGTGTAAACCTATGAAAAAAGAAAGCATAATACTTCCTGAAGAAATTCAAGGAAGTGTTTCATATTCTGGAGCAAGTTTATAATGACAGAAAGACAATTAATTATATATCTTGTGACCTTGAATTGTCCAATAACTGAAAATGAAAGAAATTCCAATTCTTAGGAATAATGTTACCAGCTATCTAGCATAAGATGTAAACTCAAAATACTTGAATAGATGATCAGTCACAGATATAAACTAAACCAAAAGATAATGAACAACATAAAGAAAAACATGATATAAAAAATTATATGCAGAATAGTCTAAAGCTAATTCAATACAAATAAAGTTTCATATTCAAAAATTATATGAGAAACAATATTAACATTGCACAATATACAAAAGCACAAAAGCCAAAGAGAAATTTTTTTTCTCATATAGTTTCAACAAAATATGTTCATCATATGGTCTAGGAAGAACTTTTGGGATAATAGATTCTTAAATATTGAAAAAATTAATATAAAAATGATAGCAATTAACTATGTATTGATAAAAAAGACTAAAGATAATTTAAATCAATGCATAATCAATTATTCAAAGAATATGAAAATATTATAATGAAAATAAAACCATTTTACTCACACGACAAAAACCATTAAGCAACCTAGAATTCCATATTCTTCTTGAAAATACTTGTCCATTCTCCCAAAGATTCCAACCATCCGTTACTCCATTTGAAAAGAAGAAAAGTTTACAAAATAAATAATATACAAAAGAGAAAGGATAAAAATCCTCCTCTCAATTTCATGGATCTCTATTGGCTCTGAACTTTCTCATATATTTGTACAATGAATGAATAGTTTGGGCGTCACTAATAATTTCCGCCACCTGAAATTTTCCTCTTAAAGAGACAAATATCTCTCAAATCGTGCATTTTTTGGGGAAAATTTCTAGTTGGAAACTAAATGGGTCCATTTGGGAGATGGGTTTTCAACCGTTTCTTGAAATTCCTCACGGTTTGGCAGCAATCAGTCTCACAAAATCGTGTCTCCGTTCTTGACGCATTTCCAAATTTGATCTGTTGTTGCTCATAAATTTATTTGTAGCAATCCAATATTATTTTTGGATCAATCATTTTGAACGTATTTAGATAATAAAATCAATACATGATAAGATCCATACCAAATAACTAATAATAGAAACATGTGAAACAAAAAGAAACCTAAATTAATAACCTAAAAATTGTGAATAAAACAAAATCTAGAACAATAAAATAAAAAATTAATTTAAACTAACTATAAGTTCTAAACAAACATTGTTCATAATTTACTTTCAAATATGATCTTAAAATTCTAGAAGCTTCAAGTTAATGGAGAAGAGAAAAATATTAATTTTGATTTTTTACAAAATCAAACAAATGATAGATAATTTTTTTTTTTTTTTTTTTTNTTAATTAATTAATCCCACCAAATGATTTTGTGAAAATGAGAAACCAACCAAGATATTATTTTCTGAAGTATTGAACCTATTATTCTAAATAGTCAAAATTTCTAATGAGAAAAAAAAAAGAACACATAATCATAATTTAAACAAAAGTAAACAATTGATAAAAATTAACGTTTTTGTTTAAATTGAGATTTCTATGCTTGTTTCTAAATTTTGACATATACTCTTGTAATGAATGTCTCATACTATAGTGAATGTCTTAATTTTGTTTCAAAGAAAGACAAGGTATGAAACTATTTGGAAAGGTTGATTCTGTAGCTCATTATAATTATGAAGATTCTAATGGGGGGCCTTTAAATTTTGTAAAAAATTAGGGGGAGTTGTTGGGGCCCAACAGGTCAAATATGACATCATGGAGAAGCAGGCCTATTGTTTGGTGAAAGATCTCAAAATATAACATAGATGGAAGGAGGAGCAAGTGGATTGCCAAAATCCTTGAGTTTGATCTAGAAATAAAGCCCACCAAACTCATTAAAGGATAAAGTTTAGTCAATCTATTGGCTTAGTCTAATTGTAAAGATTTGTGGGTGAACGCCATCAACACTTGCTCAAAAAATCAACAAGATAAGTTGTCTCATACAGGTCATCCCTTCATTGGCATAATGCATCTGGTACAAAGACATTATATTTTTCCTGTAAGAGTTCAGGCCCCCTGACGTATGGGGAAAATCAAGACAAGAGATTTAAAGCTTAAAGCAATTAGATATTGCCTTATTGATTAGGTCTTGTATTGAAAAGACCCTCTAGGAGTGATTCTGAAATGTTTAGACCCATAGGATGCCAAAAATATTACATTTGATTTTCACGATAGCTTGTGTGGGGCACATCATTTCTTGAGAAATACAACCTATAAAATTCTCAGTGTTGGGTATTTCTAGCCTACTCTATTCATCGATGTTTGTGCCAAAATTAGGGCTTGCATGAAGTGTCAAAAGTTCTCTGGAAAGAAGCAACTCAAGTCTTTACCATTGAAGTCTGTGGTAGCTTCGGGACCCTTTCAACAGTGGGGAATGGACTTTATTGGGGAAATTAATCCTTCTTCATGTGGTCAACAGAGGTGGATTTTGACCGCAACAGATTACTTCACCAAGTGGCTAGAAGCTATCCCCATAATGAGTGCTTCTCACAAGGTAATCATTTGTTTCCTTGAGGACCTTACAATAAGGTTTGTTTGTCTGAACATAATCATCATTGATAATACTGCATCTTTCAAGGCTGAACCATTGATCAAGTTTTGTGAGAAGTTTAGAATTGCATTAATTCACTCTAACCTCTATTACCCCCAAGGGAATGGACTAGAAGATTCCTTTAACAAAATCCTGATAAATATCATCAAAATATTGTTAGATGACAACAAGAAAGCATGGGATTCAAAGCTCAAATTTTATGTATGAGCCAATAGAGTGAAAACAAAGAGGTCTCTTGGTGTCTCTCCTTTTTACATTGTGTATGGAGTTGAGGCTATCTTTCCTTCTCAGCTTGCCCTGCCCGTGGAAAAAATATTTCAGGATTGCCAAGGCGAGCCTGATAATATGATTAGGAGAGTGTAGTAGCTGGTAGAAGTGAATCAGACCAGAGAGAACTTGATAGACAAAGAACATGATCATCAATGAAAGATCAAGCATGTCTTCGATAGGAAAGTAAAAAAAGAGGATTTCTAGCTGGGAGATCTAGTACTCAAATGGGATGCACACAACCAAGATAAGGGAAAGCATGGTAAATTTGAATCCCTATGGTTTGGACCCTTCAAAATCTCTAAGGTATATCCAAATAATACTTACAGGTTGCAGAATTTGGAGGGATTTGAAGTCTTTGTTGACCCTTTAAATGGACACTTTCTTAATTTTTTTTTGTTTGAGCCAGGAGTGGCTCCTTCATGTCATTGTAAATATCATTTTCCTTTGTTTTAATAGCTGACTCCACAACCTAAATCTACAAAATAGTTCTTAGATACTCATAGGGAGGACTCTATCCCCCATGGAGCCTAATGTTATCACATATGTTTGTATGGAGGGGATTTTTACCCTAGGAAATAGCCCCATAGTGAAAAAAATGAAAAATAAGGGGCTAAAAACCCACTTTTATAGTTTATCCTAAGTTTTGTTCCCCGGCGTGTTGTGCTAAGGAGCACGTGGATCTGGGCAGTTGAGATCTGCGTGCTCAGATCTATGATGCATGATCCATATTAGA
>ML801642.1:81729-106647 GCA_009831015.1 Picea engelmannii
TTACTGCCCTCTCTTACAACTCCCTCCTCCCGCCCAAACCTGTCCCCCACTCAGTCTCTCTCCTCTATCTATCACATATCCCTCTTCCCTCCACCTCTCACTCCTTCACACTTATCCTCCATTCATCATCCTCTCAACCTATCACCATCCTGCCATCATATCTCACCCTCTCACTACTTGACAGATGTCCCACTCATACTCCCACTCACCTCCACCTAGGCTGGATGTCCCTACCTCTTTTGAACATCGATTCTCCCCTTCTCTACCTGTCACCTTCGTGCCCTCTCATCTCCCAACACCTATTCATATCTTCCCCATCATACCACATCTCTCACATGTCGGCCTATGTGCCTTTCTAGTCACCATTCTACCACCACATATTCACACCTATCTACCCATATCTTGTTGTCTCCATACCAATCTGCACCAATCATATCGCCCACTTCCCCTTGCTAGCCTCCATGTTCCCTTTCCATATTCCCAGTCAACATCCAACAAAGCTCATGTGGTAGATATTCGCAGGGTGCGGTCAACGTGTTCTTCATGTGCCAAGTTAACTTCTGCCCACTCCAATCCTGATGAAGCAGTTAATGAAATAAGGAAGGTGGGTGAGACATTGTCTCCTTCCTTAAATAAAAGGCCAAAAAGGGATGAATTGTGGAAGTAGACTATTAGTCCAGTCTGACAGAGATCGTGTCCGAAAATAGACTGCATGGGTAGACTGACCAATGTCTGCATGTGCATCCTGATAGAGAATCTCATCAAGGAAAATCCTTGAACGCATGAGATGATCATGTCTCAAGAATTCAGAGCGAGTTATGAGTATTTGTAGGCATTTTTTCCATTTTGTTTAGGGTCGATGGTTGAGCTAAGCTCCTGATTTGTAAAACTTTGATGAAATTCCTGGGTCTCTGGTTATGTACTGTAGTGTGAGACTTCTTGTTTAATGACAGTCAATTTTCTTCTTCATCTCTTTTTCCTCTAAGACTGAAAGGCTCGAGCATGTATGATCCAGTCGAGTTCTTTTGATCATGATGTGATGTATGTTTGATTGTAGTATTGTTATAACGTTTTTAGTTTTCTGAAGTTTGGGATCCAAGAGGATCTTGCATCTGAAACTTTTCCTCCTTAGGTTGTTGGAAGACCGGATGTCCATAGAAAACCTTTACATTTCTCCTCCATTTCTTCCTCCTGCTCATCACTATACTACATATTGTAGTCTAAAGTTAGATCAAGACCTCATCTTCTTGTGCATACCAACCCAGTTTTCTGAGTTAAAGCGATATTATCCCGAGTCTAGGTCCATTAGACCCCCTTAAAATTTATTCATAGTGACATATAAACTGATGGGTACTAGACTTACCTCTGTTGCAATCTAGAGGTGACTTCTAGTGCTAATAGTGGGAAAGAGAAAATAATAGAAAAATATATATTGAGAGTAAGATGGATAGATTGAGGGATAGGGTTGAAAGAGAGGGAGTAGGTAAAGAAGGGGAGGGAGGGAGAGATATAGAAAGAGAAGAATAGAGGTCGAGAGTGAGATGAAGAGATATAAAGAGGGAGGTAGAATGAAAAAGAGAGAAAGAGGGGTAGAGAGAGAGTGAGAGTGATACTGAAAAAAATGAGAGAGAGAGGGTGGGGAGGGACAAAGGGGAAGAGGGAGTGGGATATAGACAAAGAGAGAGGAAGAGGGAAGGAGGGGGGTGTTATAGGACTTATTAGTAAATGCAAACATAAATAGATATCCCTAGATCCACCTAGATCTAGAACAAAACAAAACAGAATATGACGCTTTCCTAAGCTCTAATAATTGAGTTTACTATCTAGCAAGAGATGGGCAAGATATCATTTAAATATTTCTTCCTCTTGTCATTGTCGTCCTAGATTCACTCCAGTGCTCCTATGATATTGGATATGCAAGGGAACAAAATCCAACCAAAGTGAAATAAATATAATATACTCAACGAGAACTTATGCATGTTATCAAGGAATCATACAATAAAACAAAGTGATTTTTATTGGAAAGAAACATATCACTGTATCATATTAAAATGAAAGTGGATATTACAACCAAAGCCTTGATGTTTCAAGGTCCCCTTCCGACGACTCTTTTCTCCAACACACACACTTTCTCCAATCCTTGAATGAAGAATATCCACAATGACTTGATAAACTGAAATTGATCCCTCAAGTATGAACCGAAGTAGAATTCCTCATCCAATTCTTAGCCTATTCAATATTAATCTTGCTTGAATCAACCTTCATTAACCTTTTCCTTTTCCATGAGAAATCCCTCTATATATAGGGGAAAGAGAGATGGTTTAAGATATTATGATGATCCCACTAAATCAGAGAAGTGATTAGGATCCCAACCATATGGATGCCACCTCATATTCTAGAAGATCCCCTTATAGAACTTTCGTGAAGTTCAACCTTTTCTTAGACTTTTAACATTGTCGCACCCTAGCTGTAGAGCATCCTACAGAGACGTCAGATGCCAATAGTATAGTATAGGGAGACGACCAGGAATCATCACACCCTGCCTATGGAGCAACCTATGATGACCTTCCTTAATAGGGTTTTTTATAAGAGAAAGTCAGTCACTTTCCTCATGAAGAAAGGCTCTTTTTTGGAACATGAACACATGTTGTCAATGTATCACTAGGGTGACCAAAATAATGGTAACATAATGCCCCCCAAAGTATGAGTATGGAACTCGTGACAGCCAAAATACTTTGTAGAATGTGTGTGTTGGAAACAAAGAGTGCACAAGTCAAGAACCTGCAAACAGTTAAGCATCAGCATAATAATATACCATTGTCTGAGGTAGGAATTCCCATGGTCAGATTACAAAATTTCAAATGAGTCATAGCCACTAAATATACACTATGGATCCATGTCAAGGTGAATCGACATAGCCATCTAGAATACACTGTGGATCTATTCTCTAAATAATTCAATTCAGACATATCTACGAGACATACAAAGTGGATCTATGTATCAATATAAATCATTAATACTCCATCACAACTTGAACTAGAATGGGGTGATCCAAGGTCTTCATTTCTATTGTCCTTAAGTACAAACCTAACCATGTGATTATAGGTGTTGAAGTCGAACATGGTAGAAACCACTTTATTACCAGTCAATGACGAAAACCGTTAACAAGTGCGAGGGAAATCACCATTGATGTAAATGACTCCCAAGGTACCCCAGTACAATCCAACGAATGTGAATAAATGAGTTGAAGTCGAACACTCAATGGAATCTCCCAATTAGGGTTCAATGATGTGAACCCACTGTTGAAAGCGAAGAAACCTGCCATTGAGGCATGCAATCTCTAAGGTACTGAATGATATATAAGTCTTGTTCCTAGATAATGAGTTGAAGTTGATAGGAAAAGACTCATCGCAGGAGGTCCTTGATGTATCCCCCGTCAATGACACAAAATGAGTAACAAATTTGAGATAGATCAGAGTATGAAGTGATTTGAAACTGACACAGGGAAGGCCAACATGGTAGAAAATTTATAATTGCAGATGGTCGATGCAATATGAGGCTTATTAAGGTTAGAATTCTCTTGAACATATGAATGGCAAGAAAACAATATTGGCATCATCGACTCAAGGAGGACCCAACATATGGACATGCATATGGTCAAACGAGAGACAAATGGATTTCCCAACCCAGATTCAATGAAGAACAAGGGTGTCATGTTCAAGAGTGACTATTACTGCCACTAACACAGATACAGAGATACATTTCTTTCCCAAATTTTCCCCCACCATTTTTGGCGAGTACCTCTTTATTTTTATGCAATCTTGAGGAGGATAACATATTCTTATTGATGTAATCTCATCCTTTGGACGAGTCCCTTGGATTATGTTTAACAAATGCTAAGAAGGAGTTATTTGGTCCCATATGGGTCTTTAAATGTTTGTTTAATGAGTCCAAAGAGAGAAAACTTAGGGGTTTTTCATGTTTAGAGAGTTTGGAAAACACTTAAAGAGGACTCCACAGGTTCATTTTTTTAAGTTAATATGATGAGACCCAAAAAGTGATAACCTATTGCTCATCAAATGTTTTCTTCAAATACTTTTGTGAGTGTGAAAAAAGGTCGCTCGACAATATTTTCATTTTTACGGAGTGTGAAAAGAGCTTAAAGGATACTCCATAGATTTCATTTTTCGTGTTACCATTACAAGTACAAAAAAGAGACAAAAGTATACTTGGTTACATTCTCATTGATTTATGAGCACGAGAAAGAACAAAAACTAAGCTCAGCATTTTTCCTGAAAAAAATCTAAAATATTTGTACATGTGACAAATGTATAAAAGAAAACCCAAAAGGCATATCATTGTTCAATAATTCACTCCTAGGTTTTTCGTCTACAAAAACCTAACACTTGCAATGTCGTTATAATTTTAGGGTTTAGGTGGAATGTATTAAAATAATATAAAATATCAAATGGAAAAGTAAAAAGTTAATAAAATTGGGTAAAAGCTTCATTTTACCATTCCATTGCTACTCCACCCAAACTTTGTTCCAAAACCCCCTTTTTACCTCAAACTTCCACTGTGGATTGTGGAAGGCATAGTTGATCGTTTGGCGAATGGTCTTCGCAGAACAGGTAATTTTCATCTCTTTCAGCTTTTCATGGATCAATTTTTTCTTTTCATTGGTTAGAAATAGATTTTTGGGTTGAGTTTGCAAGGGTTATAATGCATGGAGGTCGTCATAGGCACCCTATATCGTGGCCTGTGATGACCCAAGGTCGTCATAATCAGCCTTATGGCTTGACTGTGATGACTCCACACTGTACGGATGTCCTAGCCTACGACGTGCATAAATCAAAAAGTCTTTTTAGATGTGTTTTCCAGTAAAAAGTTTCTAAGAAGAAGATAAAGGTACTAATCTCTCTTTTATGTCCCATTACAGGTTTTCTACGGTAAGAATGTTGGAATGGAGAGAGAGAGAGAATGAGGATGAATATTACTTTGTCAAGAATGACTCGAGAATGGTAAATTCCCTCTGGCAGTGTGGACTATTAAAATTGTTCAAGATCCAGGGCACGAGGGCCCAGATGAGGTTGCTCGAATACTTAGTTCACATGTGGGATGTGGACCAGTAGGTATTTCATGTGGGGGCTCACATTCTTGCGATAGATATCGAGGATATCTACATCTTGATCATCTTGTATCATCATGGGGATCGAGTTACATTGACAGGTAGCAGTGGGGGTGGCGAGCCTATGAGTCACTATACCAGTGAGCATTGTGTATCTAGTACTCAGAAGCATAGTGACAAAGTTTCTATCAGAGATGTTCGTGATTTTCCTCTATGGACAATCCTCTACACCATCACATGCATGGCAGGGAGTGTATATCCCCATATGTCTCTTTATATCTACTTCCAATATGCAATAGAATTTATGGAGCACTGAGTTTTCAATTGGTGTTATGGGGTTCTTAGAAGCATGAAAAAACAATTAGCCAAGTGCACGAAGGGTGACTTGAAAAAATTTGAATACAGTTTGATTTTGGTGTCCTTCTTCCTGGAGAGGGTCCCATCTTTGCACTTGCAGGTAGAGTAGGGTATACCTACCCCATAGGATCCAAGAATGAAGAGGTGGGTCGACCTTATGGCACAATATGTGATTGGTCCTATCATTAGGTATAATGATGTTTTCTTTGACTGGTTGAGGACCCAGATGCTTATGGTAGAGGAATATGCCTATGCCGGTTTAGATTTCTGAGGTGATCCATACTTGGTTCTTCCTGAGTGTTCCAAATGGGGGGATATAGGTAAGAAGTACATTTTGTTTTTATAATGTTTTTGTGATTTTTAAATATAAAATGTTTTTATGCGTTATTTATCTGTTGACTAATCAAATTCTCTTTGATGATGCAGACGTGGGACTTTACTGACCTCTAGGTTCATTCCGCATATAGAGGTGAGGGGAGAGAGCTAACGTAGCAGGAGTCATTGCTGCTAGATATGAAGCTCTAGAGAAGAATCCAAAGGGGCTTACTATTAACATCTCAGATGCCTCTATCGATGATATCCCGAGGCATTATCAGTGCCATACAGTGGGTGTTTCTACTTCCATTGGCCGACTACTTTTGTAAACTAGCATGAGAAATCACATTTTATAGCGAGAAGCATCCTTGATGCTATATTTTTATACAAAGCCATTTTCTTCACATTTTTTATATTTTGGTCTTCGGACAAAAACACTTTTTTTTTGTAAATTTTTTATCATTATATATATATATGAGGCTTCTACTGGAGTACTTGTTGTATGTACAAAGTGTGATTGGATTTTATAATTTTTTAAAATGTCTATCTAACACATAATTAGCTAGAGCATATGTTAATGTCTTTAGACATCTAGGAAAGTGTGGATATTCATTGTAATCAAAATGACGTTCCAAGAGGTGAATTCATAAATACACCCTTAATAATGTAGGACTCCAGATAGAGTAGACATTACTCATCTGTAGGACTACTAACTCCAAATTGAGTCATACAATAACATGGAGGATCCCAAGTGAAACAACTTCGGTCAATAATTTGATGACTGCACTGTATTCTTCAATATTATTAGTTGCACGACCAAGACAAACACCATGTAGTCTAATAAATTCATTCGTAGGTGCATAGATTTCCCAAGGAATAGATGTTAAGTTCTGAGTGTTGTGACTAGCGCCATCAATGAAGCCAATGTAGGGTAGCAAAGACACCGACATTTAGAAACCAAGAACAACACAAAGTAAGCAACCGAGGGTAAAAAAAAAATAAAGAAAAAACACACAAGAGTATGATACACTAAAAGTACAAGCACTCATGAAAAAGTTACTTAAGCATAGTACTACTTTAAGTAAAGCCCATTTCAGAGCTCACTCAAAGGGATTCCATTGTAATCAACTAGCTCATAATATCCCTTCTCCAACACACGTTTGACAATATAAGGATCTTACCACATGGCTTAGAATTTACCGACCCCTAGCAAATCTCAATCTTTTTCATAAAGAAGAACAAGATCACCTTCAAAAAAAACATGTGCATTGACATGCTTGTCGTATTGGTCTTTAACACATTTATTCTAATTTTCAATAACTAGGGAAGAATCGCGATGGGTTTTGTCTAATTTCATTAATTACAAAAGACGCTCTTATTTGGCAGAGGTATTGGGGAGAAGTTCAACGACCAGTTTCAAAGAATATATTTCACATTCAATCGACAAGATAGCTTCGATACCATAAACTAGATGGAAAGGTGCAAAATCCCATGGAGGATTTAATGGAAGTACGATAGGCCCATAATTCTGAGAACAACATCATGTGCCAACTTGTATTATGAATTCCTATCATTCGTCAAAACATAGTAATGAGAACTTTGTTGATTTCTTCGACCTAGACATTGTCTTGTGGATTATAGGGGGTTGAGTTTTCATGGTGAAGACCCAACGTTTCAATCAGTTCAGACATCATAAAATTCTGAAAATGACTATCGTGATTAGTAACAATAGCTTGAGAGACACCAAACCGAGTAATGATGTGATTGAATATGAAAAATGTTGCAGTTTTCCCAATGTTATCAAATGTAGGAATCGCCTCGACCCACTTAGTGAAATAATCCATAGCTACAATGATGTATCCATGCCCCCCAACCAAGTGAGGGTTACATGTCATGAAGTCAATGCCCCATTTGGTGAATGGTCCAACGAAAACTATAGTATGTAAGGGATCAATATGATATCTTATATTGTTGTTATAAGTTTGGAAAGCATGAAATTTATAAACAACAGTGATGCAGTCCTTAAACAAAGAAGGCTAGAAATAACCAACTCGTAAGATATTTTGGGCAGTGGCATACCTAGACATATGACTGCCACAAGCTCCAAAGTGACAGTCATTCAAAGATTTATTAGCTTCATCGTAAGTAAGACATTGTCGAAAAATGGAATCAACACCGCGACAGTAGAGAGTGTCACCTAGAATGATGTATTGGCAAGCTTGATATCGTATATGACGATGATTTGTGCTAGATATATCGAGCCATAAATTTTGAGTCTGGAGATAGATAATGATATCTTTGTACCATACGTCATCAGAACTAATCAAAAAAAGGGATCCATCACATAAGGAATCCTTTGCCATGTGTTCTGTCTTAGTGGACGGAAGGTCACATATTAGTTCGAAGAAAACCAAAGATTTCTTAGACTTAGCACATTCAAAATATAAGTCAAACTCTTGGAGAATCACTATCCATTTGGAGTACTTTCCCCTTAGCAATTTTTGAGTGAGGATATGTTGCATGGGGTTGAAATAAAAAATAATAGTGGTTCTACGTAATACGATATAAGGACGAAAACGTTGGACAACTTGAATAGCTGCCAAGGCCAATTTCTCCACATGTAGGTATTTGGTCTCAGTAGTTGTGAGACTCCGACTCAAATAGTATATCACATGTTCATCATGTGAATCATCCTGTTGGAATAAGACCATGGAAATGGTAGAGTCTGAAACAACTAAGTAGAGGAAGTAGTCTCGGTTGTAGTCAGGGGGAAACAATAATGGTGTATGGGTTAAAGAAAGTTTCAAAGCTTCAAAGGATTTGTTTGTAATATCTTCCCATACAAACTCGTAACCTTTCTTGAGTAGTTGGGTGAATCCTTTCATCAATTCAACGTAATTGGGGATGAAACGACGTAAAAAGTTTGCCTTCCCTTGCAAACTTTGGAGCTGGCGTAAAGTGGAAGGAGGAGGTAGATTAAGGATAGCCTCAACCTTCAAAGTGTCTACTCAAATCTCGTGTATCGACACAATAAAACCAAGAAATCGGTTGGACTCCACACAAAAAATGAATTTGTGTTGGTTTAAGAGGATACGATAATAACGAAAACGTACAAAAATGGCCCTCAAATGTGTCGGGTGATCTTGGAGATGCATGGAATGCATCGGTAGATCATCAAGATAGGGTTGCACAATGTTCTTAATATCATGGAAAGCATAATACATAGTGCACTGAAAATTCACACCAGCATTCTTGAGACCAAAGGGTAATTTACTAGCATAAGACATAGTGCACTGAAAATTCACACCAGCATTCTTGAGACCAAAGGGTAATTTCTAGTAAGAAAAGGTTCCCCAAGGGAAACTGAAATCAGTCTTGTGTTGGTCCTTGGATAAAATATTAATTTGATTATAGTTGAAGAAACCATCCATCAAAGAGAAGATTTCATTGTCGACACAGTTGTCGACGATCTCGTCAACGAAAGGGGTCGGGTAATTGTCCTTAGGAAAAGCCTTATTTATGTCCCTATAATATACTCAAACAAGGATGGTACCTTGTTTCTTATTCACCAGAACTAGATTAGATACCCAATCAGTCAAAGCCACAGGATAGACAAAGCCAGATTTAAGGATTTTTTCAACTTCAAGCTTGATAGCAACATCTTTTCATGGGTGCATTGGGCGAAGTCTCTACCGAACGGATTTAGCGTCTGGGTATGCATTAATCTCATGTGAAACAATATCAGGATCTATGCCTGGCATCTCTTCGTAAATCCAAGTGAAAATGTCACAAAATTCTTGGAAAAGGGATTTATACATGTGGACCTCATCAACAGAGCACAAGGCCCCGATATTAACGTTCTCCATGACTCCAATTTTAATGGATATGTTGAGAGGGATGATAGGTGAAATGTTTCTCAATTTCCCTTTGTACAAAACATTGTGCGTTGACTCAGGAACTGAATAAATAACAACAACATTCGACGAAGTCGAAATCCATTGGTAACTCTCTATGGTGTCATTCTCTAGGAAGAGAATGGAGCAATGATGCCCATCGTCCTAGCGAGTGTCTTCCATGGACATGTCTGACATGATCATCTCATCCGTAGGAAAAATCATGTGAAACAGACTAGGAGAAGAATCACAGAGAGAAGGAGAGGAAGGGGCTATCGATTGAATTGTTTGGTAAACGAATTCGATCAGACTTAAAGGCATCTAGTTTCCATAACAGAGGTAATCCCCAGGGTTAGGTACCACCCATGGTTCATATGACTCGGGGGTCTCACGAATAGTGGCGAATATCATGTTAATAGAGGAAATGAAAGGAGGGGGGATATCGGGTGGTGGGATTGGAAATGTACCCATCAAAGTTGAATCTTTCAAAAGACCTACTCTGATATTCTCGTAACTAGGGGGTGTCCTTGAAATACAGAGAACATTCCTAGTATGAGAATCAAAATTAACTAAGGCCAGTTGGTCAATAGTAACGACCTTTCCTTTGTGTGAGAAATGTAACACACAGAAAAGGGTAGACACAACCACATGCATGGAATCGATCTAGCTATGACTAAGTAAAAGGTTATAATCAAGAGGTGCATCAAAGAACTCAACCTCATGATTTATTGATTTACCTTCCAACGTAATAGACAACGAGGGAAGAACATCGTAGGTTTTAAATATAGTACCATTGAAGGCCTTATGTGTATTGTGTGTTTCAGTGAGGGTAGGACAACCAATGTATTTCCAACAAGTGAAGGACATGATGCAAGTCGAGGCTCCTTTGTCAATAACAGTTCTATAGATATTCTGGTTTTCAACAACAACTTTGATATGAAATGCTAACTAAGGAGGAAGTCTTGGAATGGGATCAATTCCACCAATGGCCTTTAACAATGCCTTTTGTTGAGTAGGGAAACTTTGAAGGACTTCGAGAGCTGAAATAGAAGAGGGTGCTTGTGCAAGATCTTTTGCAATACTATAGTTTTGTGCAGCCATGTGTGAGAGTTGAAGGCAAACTTTCGAACAACGCCCTTGGGAGGAGGGTGAAGAAATGTATCGAGACCTGGTATTTCGAGATGAAGAGGACCGTTGGGAGGTTAATTTGGGGGAGAAGGTTGAACCAACGAAGGTGGTATATCATCAAATTTTTCTTTCGATAGAGAGTAATCCTTGGCTCGAGTCGCGATTGCAACTTTGTTCTTTTTAGAATCACCAATACACATAACTACGTAAGATGAGGTAGAAGGATAAGTTTGGTCATGAATAACCAGATGATATTTCTACTAAGAAGGGAAAGGTTGTGAAAAAAAGGTAGGTGTAGGAGGTTTTCTGCTTCCTTGGAGGAACTTAGTAACCTCAATGCGTCTTGGACAATCTTTCGTGTAATGGTCATCACCACAAATAAGGGAAGGGTAATGAGGTTTACATTTATCTTTCTCATCAACGGTTTTTGTCTTGACTTTGTCAAATTGAGGATTATTATTCTTGTCCTCCTTATTCTTACCCTTCCCTTTCTTTTTAGTTTGATTCTTTTTGGTAAGCGTGGATTGAACAGAATTAACCTCTGTAGTCTTACCGGTGGAAGGAGTAGGAGTAGGAGCAGTTTGAGCATTAGAGTTATTAGATTTTGGATTGGTGTGACCCGAGTTTTTGGAATAGGACTCAACATGAAAGGTGCCAATAACACCATCAACAACATGAGAAGTTGTTTGAGGTGTTGGGGTAGGATTTTTGGAAGGAAGAGGAGTGTCAGGGATCAAATCATAAAGTGTTTCCATTTATGAATAAACGAGATCGAGCTACTGAGAATGTCTAATCGACTACTCTTCAATGAAAACACCGCCCATGGTGAAATCACGAACAAAAGGTATAATGAGTGATTTGGTAAACCACTCGGCCAATAGTTGACCATGAAGCGGAAATTTGATTAAACATATCCACCTCCTCCACTCATGGATGTGATCAGAAATATGAGTAGATGAGGATTGCTTGAAATAACTCAAAATTTTGGTTCATGTCTTGTATCATATTGGTAACTGGTAATGTTTCAAAAATACCATGGCTAGGGTGTTAAAGTCATTGAAGAAACCTTACGGTAACGCGATGTACCATTTTGTTTCCAAACCCATGAGAGTTCGTTGGAAAATTCGTAATATGATGGAGTCATCCATCAAGGAGTTCGATGAACACCACAGATGAAAAGTCATATCATGATTATTCAAATCTTCTCCTGCTCGATCGTCAAATTTAGGAATTTCAAACAGTAACTTGGCTGGCATGATGGGCCAACAAGGAGAATGTAAGATATGATCATTCAAAATCCTAGATAGATCAGGTAAATCCAAAGTGGCTCCAAAAGGAAACTGTCGGTTCACTTGTGGGAGCTGGTAGTTTTGAGGGGGAAGCCCTATAGGTATACCAGTGGGACCATAAGTAGTCCGCAAATAATCAGATAGTCCTGACAGATTCGGTTGTGGAGGATTTGGAGGTGTATAGCCCATAGGGTTGGGTTGATTAGAGATGATCTATTGGAAAAGAACACTAGATTGAACGTTCAGACCCCAAGAGGGATTCAAACAACCTAGATATGGTTGATCAAGGTTAGGGGGTACAAAAGAGTTAACTTGAGGATGTTTCCCCCCAAACGGTTGTAGATTTCCTTGGAAAGGAAGATTCAAAGGTTGAGATGGTAACATAGGCACGTTATGTCCATAAAGTGGGTTATGGAATCCAACCTAAGGTTTCCCCCCAAGTTGGGGTTGTGCCCCAATCTGAGGTTGCACGCCAAATTAAGGTTTCCCCACAACTTAGGGTTGGCCTCCAACAGGAATCTAGAAACCAAAAGTGATATAAAGACTAGTGCCTCTAAGAAAATTGGAGCCACTATGACCAGATCCTCCAAGAGAAGGTGGAGTGATGCAGGAGCATTGCCAACACATCAAGTGAGCTAGCGCGGGGCAAAAGACAACTGGACAAGCACCAACACACATTTTGAAATTACCTTTGAAGTTGTTGCGCCATCTTAAATGAAGCCATTAAGATGAGGTGCACTTGTAAATTGTAAATGGACCTTGAGCGATTTTCTCTCGTCCTTAGTAGGTAGAAGGCATTTAAAATAGTTAATGCAGGTAGATAGAATTTAATTCTAGATTAGACAGTTTGAGAGCGCAAGAGGGAAACGGGATATAGACACCCTCATTGTGTATTGTAACATTATGAAGAAACATTGGAGCAAGAGCATGCAGAGAGCTGTGTAAGAACACCCACGTATAGATATTTGAATAAATAGAAAGAGGTTGATTCAAATTCATGGCTTTTGTGTTTGTTCTCTGTGTATTGATGCTGAATGATATGCTCGTGAATTTTTTCTTTATATGTTGTGTATATGATTTCATGTTTAGAGTTTGAAGTTTGAAAGGGAGTGGGAATGAGTTTCAATTGTTTCTCTATATGAACAAGGATTCCTACAAGGAGTGTAGTCAAATTTTCCATGAGGAGTGAGTTGATAGAGGATTCAGATAGGATAGCTTTTGTTCTCATTCACTCTAAGGTGCAGACAAGCACAGGAGTTGTGCAAGGAATGCAAAGGCCGAGGGAAGCTTCAGGGTTGCGAACCTAAGCGAACTATTCAGAGACTGTTGCAGGTGTGCATAGGGTCAAAGGAAGTTCAACACTTGGAAGTGTCTGAATGTTGCCGCAAGGAGTGCATGCAAGATTATTTTCTAAGGCTCAGAGTTATAAGAAAGATCAGGAAGGATAAGGCCTTCAAAATTGTTGAAGGACAGTGTAGAGAAGTTGTACCAGGAAGGATTCAAGAAGGTGTCACAAGTTTACATGTAGGTGGACGAGTTACGCCGAGGAACACTTGGTCATTCACAGGAATCACCAATGAAGGAAGAAAGGTCGATATTATATAACGAGAAATCATGAATTTTCGTGAGCCGTTAGATCTCACAGAGGAGCAGGGGAGATACGACAAAGTATTCCTAACGTTCAAAGCTTAGGAGGTGCAGGACCATAGATCCGAGTCACAAGGACCGTTCGATTTACACGTGTATTCATATATCGGGGTTCCGTGGGTTGAAATTTCATAACATTGCAACGGGAATCGCGAAATCGCGATACGTGATATCCCAATATCTAAAGGAATTGTGTGGGCCACGGGGAAGTCAGTCAGTGGACAGGTGGCACACCATTTCGGGGTTTCGCGGCGAGAAGTCCCGAAACAATTACATCAGGATTTGTGATACCGTGAAGTCTGAAACGCCGATGGAGTGAAGGTGTTGAAAAGTCAAACTCGCGCGTGTGTCGGGGTTTTGACATATCGGGACTCGAGACTTGGAGGAATGAGTTGTTCGACATCACAAGTGTCGAAATCGCGATAAGGGAAATCCCGATAGGAGAAGGAAAGGTCAGCGTTGACCATATTGGGTATCGAGGATTCGAGAGTCCAACTCTCAACCACTGACCTCGCAAAGTTGTGAAGTCCAATCCCCTGAGTGTGAAGAGGGGATCCCACAAGGATTGTTGTGGGTGCAGATTTCCCAACAAGGAAATAGAAGGACTGTTTAGAGTTCTTCGGGCTAGTAAGAAGGAAAGATCCTGTGAGCGCGTGGACCTTCCGACCTATGGGTGTTGGGAGGGTGCATGTGCATCAGTTTGGTATCAGAGCTCAGAAAGTTTCTTTGCTTTCTGTAGCAGAGAAGAGAATTCACCATGCCACCCAGGAGAAGGGACATGTAAACACCCGATCCACCAGAGGAGAGGGAAATGTCGAGAAGAAGAGACAAGCAGATGAGAGATCCATCCATGGAGAGAGAGATGTGTGATCTATGAGCTAGACTCGAAGACATGGAGACAACCCAAAGACGCACAACCAGTGCAGGGGATCTCAGTGATTCTGAAAGTGAAGCTGAGGCTGAACGTGAATAAGAAGTTGCAGTTGAGGATGCATCAAATGAGAATTTGATCAAAGCTATTGCAAGGATGGGTGCAAGAGCAAAGATGGACATTCGAGTTTATGAGGGAAACTTGGATGTAGAGGATCTTTTAGACTGGATTAGAGCTCTAGATACATACTTCAACTATGAATATGTTGAACAGGACAAGAAAGTCAAGAATGCTGTCACAAGATTGAAGGGACATGCAGCATTGTGGTGGGATGAACTACAAGCTGACAGACGCTGCAAAGGCAAGCAGAAATCAAGAGCTGGGACAGAATGATCATGAAGATGAAGGAAAAATTCATCCCCAGAGATTATCAAATTACTCTGTTCAGGAGGATGCAGAACCTTTGACAGAAGCTGATGACAATGAAAGAATACAGTGAGGAATTCTATAAACTAAACATTAGGGCAAGTCATCGGGAGAGGGATGATGAAAAAGTTTCCAAATACATGAATGGCCTGAGATATGATATCCAGGATGAGATGAGAATGGTAACCATCTGAACGGTGGAAGATGCTTATCATATGGCTCTAAAAGATGAGGAGAAGTTGAGACGAAAGCAAAGTCAGAGGGGCCAAGGCAGAATTAATCCCAAAGGCAAATCAGCTGCCCAGGACAAATATCAGAAGCCTAGGGAGGACTGGAAGAAACCTCAGACTCGAATTGAGAGAGGTGGAACCTCATAGAGAGGGAAATACACTGAACAATGAGGGCAAAATAATGAGAATAAAGGAGATTATGTTGATAATAACACTTTTCCTCGTACTAGAGGCAGAGGAAGAGGAAGAGGTGGAGTAATAACATGCTTCACATGCGGGAAAAATGGGCACAAGTCGTATGAGTTTCCAGATAAGAAGAAAGAGAGTGGAGAAGCTCACATCACTGAAGCATAGAGGCAGGATGCTAAGGTAGAAGACGTTGAAGGTGGAAGATCGTTGATGATGCGAAAAGTCCTTTTGACACCCGAGAAAGAGGTGGAGAGTTCAGTCCAAAGGACTAGACTTTTCAGGACTGCTTGCAAAACCAAGGACATGGTATGCAAGGTCATTATAGACAGTGGTAGCATGGATAATCTTGTTTCTTCAGAGATGGTAGAGAAGCTGGAGCTAGAGATGACTAATCATCCAAGCCCATATAGAGTTTCGTGGCTACAAAAAGGGCACCAGGTAACTGTCACTAAACAATGTTTAGTTGAGTTCAATATAGGAGGATATAATGATAAGATATTATGTGATGTCATTCCTATGGATGTTTGTCATCTATTTCTGGGTAGACCATGGCAATATGACAGGAATGTGATTCATGATGGGAGAATGAACACATATACCCTAGAGAAGAATGGGAGGACACACATGTTGCTTCCAATCAAGGATAAGGAGGTGAAATTGGAAGTAAGCAACATAGTACTTCTCATGAGTGGAAAGGAACTTCTTACATAGGTTAAGAAGAAGGAATATCCACATTTCATAGTGGTCAGGAAACCGAGGATTGTTCTGACTAGCACAAGGGTAGATGATTTACTAGAAGAAGTTCAGGAACTGCTGGAAGAGTTCGCTGACATAATAGTGGACGAACTACCTCGTTCATTGCCACCGATCAGAAGTGTGAGTCATCATATTGATCTCATACCAGGAGCTATTTTTCCAAATAAAGCTGCGTACAGATTGACGCCGCAAGAGAATGAAGAGGTTAAAAGACAAGTCCAGGAGTTGTTGGATAAAGGTTTAGTTAGGGAAAGCTTGAGTCCATGTGTTGTTCCAATAGTACTCAGTCCGAAGAAAGATGGAGGCTGGAGGATGTGTACCGACTCGAGGGAGATTAACAAAATAACCATCAGGTACAGATTTCCATTATCGAGGATGGATGATATGATGGATTGCTTGAGTGGAGAAAAGTATTTTTCAAAGATTGATTTGAAAAGCAGTTATCACCAGATCCGCATGAGAGAAGGTGATGAATGGAAGACAACATTCAAAACCAACGAAGGGTTGTATGAATGGCTTGTTATGCCGTTTGTCTTAACAAATGCGTAGAGTACCTTTATGAGGTTGATGAATGAAGTCTTGAGGGAGTTCATCGGAAAATTTTTCATTGTGTATTTGGATGACATATTGGTTTACAGTAAGACAGTGGCAGAGCATCTGAAGCATTTGGCTACAGTGATGCAGAAATTGCAGCAGGAGAAGCTGTTGATAAATATGAAGAATTCCTCATTCATGAAGATAGAGCTCATTTAATTGGGGTTTGTTATTTCTACAAATGAGTTGAGGATGGATCTAGATAAGGTTGAGGTGATCAAGAATTGGCCATCACCGAGGAATATATTTGAGGTGAGAAGTTTTCACGGATTGGCTAGTTTCTACTAAAAGTTTCAATGATGGATACAGTGAAGAAAAGACACAAGTCTTTTCACTGGACAGAAGAGGCTGAGAAGAGTTTCAATCTGTTGAAGAGGAAGATTATGGAACAACCATTTTTGGTGTTGTTGGATTTCCAGAAAACATTCCAAGTGAAATGCGATGCAAGTGGATTTGCAATAGGGGCAGTCTTGAGTCAAGAAGACAGGTCGATAGCATATTTCAGTGAGAAGCTGAATGAAGTGAAAGTGAAGTACTCCACTTATGACAAGGAGTTTTATGCTATTATTCAGGCATTGAAGAAATGGAGGCATTACATGATCCCGAAAGAATTTGTCTTGTACAGTGACAATCATGCACTGCAGTTTGTGACTCAACAAGAGAAGTTGAATAAAAAACATGTCAAATGGGTTAAGTATATGCATAATTTCACATTTGTGACTAAAAATATTTCTAGTACTTCTAAAAAAGTTGTTGATGCTTTGAGCAGGAAGCGTTTGTTGTTGCAGGAGTTCAGAGTCAAAACGTTGGGTTTTGATGATCTCAGGAACATGTACGCAGATGATCAGGATTTCAAGGAGGCATATGAAGCAGCTGAGAATCTAGTTCTCAGAGACCGAAGCCAGTGGATAGAATACATGATCTAGGAAGGATTACTGTTTAGAGGTAATCAACTGTGTATTTCGAAATGCTCCATGAGGGAGAATCTGCTGAAGGAGAAACACAGTGGAGGATTGGCAGGGCACTTTGGTCACTACAAGATGTTCATAAAGCTGAATGAGTCATATTTTTGGCTAGGAATGTGAGAATATGTTAATATATTCGTAGACAGATGTAGAATTTGCCAGCATTCAAAGGGAAGGAAGCAGAATGCATGGTTTTATCAACCATTGCCCATACCAAAGAGGTCATGGGATGCAATTAGCATGGATTTTGTATTGGGGTTGCCAAGAACACAAAGAGGTGTTGATTCAATATTTGTGGTGGTGGATAGATTTTCCAATATGGGACACTTCATTCCATGTCAGAAAACCAGTGACGCAACTCATATTGCGAACCTATTTTTCAAAGAGGTCATTCGACTTCATGGCTTACCAATAAGTATAGTTTCGGATCGAGATACGAAATTCATAGGGCATTTTTGGAGGACCTTATGGAAGAAGTTGGGAACTAACTTATCGTTCAGTTCAGCTTATTATCCTCAGATGGATGGATAGACATAAGTGGTGACCATAAGTCTAGGAGACTTGTTGAGGAGCTTGGTGATAGAGCACCACAGCCAGTGGGACAACATATTACCACATGTACAGTTTGCTTATAATGACTCAATTAATAGGAGCACAGGGAAAATTCCATTTCAGGTTGTTTATGGCATGCAGTCAAGAGGAATTTATGAACTAAGGGATTCAGAATAGACTGCGACTAGGAGTGCTAGTGCAGAAGAATTCACAAAGGTGATGAAAGAACTTCACAGCCAGGTGAAGGAAAAATTGTTGAATTCAAGTTAGGAATATAAGCGCAGATCGGATCAGCACAGAAGACAACTTCAGTTTGAGGTTGGTGATTTGATTCTGGCACATTTGAGGAAAGAAAGGTTCCCAAGGGGAACATATAACAAACTGAAGATGAAGAAAATCAGACCATGTAGGGTCTTGAAGAAATTTGGGGAAAATGCTTATGAGATTGAATTACCTGATGGAATTGGAATTTCTTCGATATTCAATGTCTTAGATTTGTACCCATACAAAGCTGAGGAAGAAGGAACAAACGATGAGAAAATAGTGATCCAGTGGCGAAAGCAGATGCCAATTGCAGGTAAGCCGCAGATGGAGTGCATACTGGATAAGAGAGTGAGCAAGAGGACCAGGCGAAAGCAATACTTTGAGTATTTGGTCAAGTGGATGAACCATCCAGTTGAAGATGCCAGCTGGGAGAACGAAGCGGAAATACAGAAGCATGGACAGACTACGCGTGAGCTCATGGATAGGGGCCCATGAAATTTTTCAAGCCGAGGAGTATGATGCAGGAGCATTGCCAACACATCAAGCAAGCCAGCGTGGGGCAAAAGATAGCTGGACAAGCGCCAACAAACATTTTGAAATTACCTTTGAAGTTGTTGCGCCATCTTAAATGAATCCATTAAGATGAGGCGCACTTGTAAATTGTAAATGGACCTTGAGCGATTTGCTCTCATCCTTAGTAGGTAGAAGGCATTTAAAATAGTTAATGTAGGTAGATAGAATTTAATTCTAGATTAGACAGTTTGAGAGTGCAAGAGAGAAACGGGATATAGACACCCTCATTGTGTATTGTAACATTATGAAGAAACATTGGAGCAAGAGAATGCAGAGAGCTGTGTAAGAACACCCATGTACAAATATTTGAATAAATAGAAAGAGGTTGATTCAAATTCATGGTTTTTGTGTTTGTTCTTTGTGTATTGATGCTGAATGATATGCTCATGAATGTTTTCTTACTATTATACATTTTCTTTATATGCTGTGTATATGATTTCATGTTTAGAGTTTGAAGTCTGAAAGGGAGTGGGAATGAGTTTCAATTGTTTCTCTATCTGAACAAGGATTCCTGCAAGGAGTGCAGTCGAATTGTCCGCAAGGAGTGCGTTGACAGAGGGTTCAGATAGGATAGCTTTTTTTCTCATTCACTCTAAGGTGCAGACAAGCGAACTGTTCAGAGACTGCTACAGGTGTGCGCAGGGTCGAAGGAAGTTCAGCACTTGGAAGTGT
The DNA here is from genome assembly GCA_009831015.1 of Picea engelmannii. Classification (NCBI taxonomy): domain Eukaryota; kingdom Viridiplantae; phylum Streptophyta; class Pinopsida; order Pinales; family Pinaceae; genus Picea; species Picea engelmannii. The sequence goes on from ML801642.1 coordinate 101,579, forward strand.
CTGAAGGTTGCCGCAAGGAGTGCATGAAAGAGTCTTTTCTAAGGCTCAGAGTTATAAGAAAGCTCAGGAAGGATAAGGCCTTTGAAACTGTTGAAGGGCAGTGCAGAGAAGTTGTACCAGGAAGGATTCAAGAAGGCATCGCAAGTTTACGTGTAGGTGGACAAGTTCTGCGGAGGAACACTTGGTCATTCACAGAAATCACCAAGGAAGGAAGAATGGTCGGTATTCTTCGAGGAGAAATCATAAATTTCTGTGAGCCGTTATATCTCACAGAGGATCAGGGGAGATACGAAAAATTATTCCTAACGTTCAAAGCTCAGGAGGGGTAGGACCATAGATCCAAGTCACAAGGACCGTCAGATTTACACGTGTATTCGTATATCAGGGTTTCGTTGGTTGAAATTCTATAACATTACAACGGGAATCGTGAAATCATGATACTCGATATCCCAATATCTAAAGGAATTGTGTGGGCCACGGGGAAGTCAGTCAGTGGACAGGTGGCACAGAATTTCAGGGTTTCGCAGAGAGAAGTCCCAAAACAATTGCATCAGGATTCGCGATACCGCGAAGTCCGAAACTCCAATGGAGTGAAGGCATTGAAAAGTCAAAATCGCACGTGTGTCGGGGTTTTGGCATATCAGGACTCGAGAGTTGGAAGAATGAGTTGTTCGACATCATGAGTGTCGAAATCACAATAAGGGAAATCCCAATAGGAGAAGGAAAGGTTAGCGTTGACCATATCGGGTATCGGGGATTCGAGAGTCCAACTCTCGACCACTGAACTCACAAAGTTACGAAGTCTGATCCCCCGAGTGTGAAGAGGGGATCCCACGAGGATTGTTGTGGGTAAAGATTTCCCGACAGGGAAATAGAAGGATCGTTTAGAGTTCTTCAGGCCAGTAAGAAGGAAAGATCATGTGAGCGCGCAGACCTTCCGACCTGTGGGTGTTGGGAGGTTGTGTGTGCATCATGGAGGAGGAACATATGACCCTCTGGAGAGAACCTGGGTAGGTGTAGGAACAAAACCAACAACAACATTATACCTAGGACAAACAAAAATTCCAGAACCTCCGGATGGAGCCTGGGTAGAGGTAGCAACAGAAGTATTCAAAGCTATATACCCAGGGGGAAGTGACGGATTTGATCTAGGTGGAAGTGGTGTCCAAATTGGATCTTGGGAGATAACCACATTTATAGTAGGAATCATGGTGGCTTGTGGAACCATAGTAGAATGGGCCATATGGAGGGTATGAATCGAGTGAGAACCAATCAACAATTGGTCTAAAATAATGATGACATTACTGGTAGTACCAGTAAAATGATCTAAAGGTAGCATATAGGTGACTGATGTCTCAGGCACTTGTGATGACATAGGTCGATCAAGACTCACTCATAGGTTTCTATATAGATCACGTACTATCAAAGGGATAGAACCAAAATTAGAAGTTCCAACAGTGTGAGACGGGGTCCTAAATGATTCACTTTGAAAAAGTGGATTCTCTACTCCAGATCATGCGTTTGGTCTAGTAGGTACTTCAGTGTTGTCATCAACAACAAATTTGTTGGATGAGTTCATCCAAAGTATACGTGTGTCTCGTCTAAGAGGGGGAAGTCTCGATGCCTCTAAAGAGTCTGAAACAATTCAAAATCCTTCTAAAGAGTGTGTGCTCCCAACCTCAGAAGCTACGTCGTTATTGACTACTCCCTCAGGAGAGCCTTCTGGTGAGTTAGGAGGAAAAGGTTGGTAACCTTATGAATCTTTTGGGTGTAACCCTTGCATCCTATGTGAACAGTGAAGGCCTATGTTGCTTGATCCAAGTAAAGAATGAAGAAAATCTATGGTCGATTAGAGAAAACAAACAACACTCACTAATAAAATATGGGAATCAAACCAAGGAAACAAACCTTCTTATTTCGAAACCACTAGTTGGTGATGAAATCCAACATCGCGAAATCAAGAAAAGAAGGGATTGGGATAAGCAGGTGGAAAATTTATGTTGACGACCTGCTTAACAAACCTACACCCTCGTGCAAGCTCCCACACATAATCATGGGTATACCCTCCAAGGAGCCCAAGTGAGTTTGGCCAACGTCGATTCCAGGTACCATGAAGACTTGCCCCTCCACAGTCACCTTGTGTAAAGACCTTAAAGAGATAGGCTATTAAGTTTGCCAACTATAACTGTGATTCCTAGGGAAGCAATCGATAATCTGATCGACACGCAAAGGCAACGTATCTAGCTTTAAATCAACTCAAAAGGCTTCCACTCATAATTGTGGATATACCTTCAAGAAACCCCCATTTTAAGAAACCCCCATAATATTCACAATCTCTACACTAAGAACAACAAAGAAGGGTGAGTAAATCTGTCGGTCTTAATGCAACCTCAAGTTTGACCCTTGTGTGAGAAGGGCTTCCCAGGACAAAATGTAGCAATTGGATTTGAACTCTCCCTATCACAAGATACTATTGTGTGTTTTAATTATTTAGAGAGTGTGGCTCACAACCCATTCCAAAGCTCTATCCTAGCTAATGTTGGTGAATAAGATCCCTAGAAAATAAAATTTACTAATAAATTTTTAAATTTATGTTGTATTTTAGAACTTGTTGCTTACTTAAAAAGGGATATGGAAGTGAAACTGAAGAAGTTGAGACCTTGACCCAATAAAATGAAAAAGAGATGAATGTGCAATTTTCAATTCAATGAACTCTAGTTACAACAAGGAGAAGGTATTTCTTTTGAAGTACCACAAGCTACAAATTGCAATTCCTTAATTTTGAATGAACACAATTCCAAACAATCACAAATCACAAAATTTTCCAATTTCTTCTCTTTACCAATATTTCGAATGTAAAAAACTTTCTTGTGAGATATTACTAAGACGAATAAATGATTCCAATTCTTCCTTTCCCAAATCAAATAAAATATATAAATATGAAAGGAAAATGTAATCCAACAAATCAATACACTGACAACACAATTCCCAAACCAAATTCGTAATGTAGAAAAAAACGAAAAAGACAAGAAAATATTTTGATGCAAGTAAGAAAAAAATGTTTCTTAATCAACAAACAATATGACAAATAGAACGAATCTGAAACTTCAAAACAAACCAAAGACCCTTTGTCAAACAAGCACCCAGATGAATATATGAGATTATATCCTTGTGACAATGAGAATGAGTAAAAAACTTGCAAACTGCAAAGAAAGACTTCCAATCACTGAAAACCAATCAAAATAAGGCTTCAAACTCAAGAATCAATCAAACATGGGCATAATAAGTTCACTCGAGTCTAATAAGGAAAATCTAGGTGGTAAAAGACAAAATGACTCACTCCATCAAAACCTACATGGGTTGTCACAAGCTAGGTATAGGACACATTGCGACAAGATAAGCTCATCGTAGGCCACTGGCAGAGCATAGTGCAATGTCATTGCACTGGATTGGCTAACCAGAGAGTGACATCTCAGGTTCGTGACAGGCTATCAATGAGGTCAATGCGACCGTCTTTGTAAATTTGAAAATTTTGGAAGAAAAACAAAAAATATAAAGGAACTTGTAAACCTAGTGAGTCCAGGTGGATCACCCACACACTCAGAGAAAGAAATTTATAAGAGGAAGGTAGGCTAAAGGAAAATGGGAAGAAAAAAATCGAAAGGAATTTGTATCCCTAGTATGGTTTCCAATTTTTTTATGCGACTTATCAATAAATGCAGACATAAACAAATCTCCCTAGATCCACCTAGATTTAGAAAAAAAACAAAACAAAATATGATGCTTTCCCTAAGATCTAATCATTGATTTTACTATCTAGCAAGAGATGGGCAACATACCGTTTAAATATCGCTTCCTCTTGTCATTTTCATCCTAGCTTCACTCCAGTGCTCCTGTGATATTGGATATGCAAGGGAACACAAGTCATCCAAAGTGAAATCAATATAATATACTCAATGAGAACTTATGCATGTGATCAAGGAATCATACAATAAAACGAAGAAAGTTTTATGGGAAAGAAACATATCACTGTTTCATATTAAAATGAAAGTGGAGATTACAACCAAAGCCTTGATGTTGCAAGGTCCCTTTTGGATGACTCTTTTCTCCAACACACACACTTGCTCCAATCCTTGAATGAAGAAGATCCACAATGACTTGATAAACTGAAATGGAGACCTCAAGTATGAACTGAAGTATAATTCCTCATCCAATTCTTAGCCTATTCAATATTAATCTTGCTTGAATCAACCTTCATTATCCTTAGCCTTTCCATGAGAAATCCTTCTTTATATAGGGGAAAGAGAAATTGTTGAAGATATTAGGATGATATCACTAAATCAGATAAGACAGTAGGATCCCAACCATACAGATGCCACCTCATCTTCTAGAAAATCCCCTTCTAGAACTTTCGTGAAGTTTGACCTTTTCTTATCCTTTTGACATCGTCGCACCCTTGCTATAGAGTATCCTACATAGATTTCGTATTTCAGTAGTATAGCAGAGGTTGACGACCAGGCATCGTCGCAGCTTGCCTATGGAGGAGCCTGCGACGACCTTCCTTAATAGGGTTTTTGATAAGAGAAAGTTAGTCACTTTCCACATGAAGAAAGGATATTTTTTGGAACATGAACACATGTTATCAATGGATCACTGGGGTGACCAAAATAATGTGTAACAGGGTGGAGAGAGATTGAGAGGGGCAGGGGGACAAAGAGGGAGGGAGGAGGGAGAGAAATAGATGCAGGGAGAGAGAGAGTGAGAGAGAATCGAAGAGGGGGGGTATAGAGAGGGAGTGGATGAGAGAGTGTGAGGCATGGTGAGGCAAGGTATAGGTCTAGGTATGACTCTTGACATTTGTTTTCAAGTATATTTGAAGGGAAATCCTTTCCTTACCATCCAATTCCTTTCAATGTACCACTCTTTCTAGAGTACGAGAGTGTGGGAGGGAGAGAGAGGAAGAAAAAGTGGGAAGGTAGAGAGTGAGTGTGTTAGAGTGTGGGAGGGAGAGAGAGGAAGACATAGAGGGGGGGTATAAAGTGTGTGTACGAGCATGTGGGAGGTAGAGA
>ML801643.1:0-16901 GCA_009831015.1 Picea engelmannii
ATCTTTCTTCTAGTGCTGATATCTTAGGGTCAAGTCTCATAGGAAGAGATCTTAGTACTTTTTGAACAATTAGAGATTCTTTGATTTCTTCTCCCAATCCTATGATTGCATTTACTGTTTCATCAACTCGTAAAAAGTAAGCTACAATATTTTCATCTTCCTTCATCTTAAGTTGTTTGAACTAACCTTTATAAGTTTGAATCTTTGTTGCTCTGACTTTTGAATCTCCTTCATAAATATTTTGAAGTTTGTCCCAAATCTCTTTAGCAGATTTACAATGTGCAACTTTGGTGAATATTGTTTCACTAAGACCATTCAGAAGTGCATTTTTGGCTTTGGAATTATTCTGACAGAATTTCACTGCTTTGTCATTTGTTGGCGGAACTGTTGGTATTGTGTATCCATCTGCAATTGATTGCAACTAGAAGGAGGCTCCAACCTCCTTGTTTCTCAGGCTACAACCTAAAGGAAGCTCCAACTCCCCTATTCTCTGGCTACAACCAGAAGGAGAATAGAACCCCTTACGTTCTTCATCTACAACCGGAAGGTGGTTACAACTACCTATCCTTTCCCCGTCCAACCGCCCTGAAGTAGAGGTAGAATTATGGAACCACTGTCACACTATCACTGTGAGATATACCACTGTAAACATGTACCGATAAACTTGAACCATGCATCAACATGTACCTCAACCTGTAATCAACTTGTACCATAGACAAGTGCATCAACCATGCACCAACCTGTAATCAACTTGTACCATAAACAAGTGCATCCAACCATGTACCAAGTATGTACCAATCATGTGTCAACTACTCATAAACTATGACTCATAAATATGTACCAACATCATCAACTATACACCTCATGTATGTGCCAACTCATCAACTACATGTCTCAACCATGTACCCAACATGTACCTTAACAAAATCTCTCATCAATTTCATCATCCAAATATGATTTGTAACTATTTAATAGGCCTGGTGTATATGATCACATACCTGCAAACCTTCCTTAACTTTCACAAACTTTTCTTTAGTCTCACATGACTATTTTGGGATTAGTCAACAACCCTAACTTGAAATAATCATAACTATGTACCTGTAATGAATAAAGATCTTGTTGAATTCTGGATTATTCTAGAGAGCGACTTTGTAGAGAGTGCCCCGAATGGAATATTATTTGAATGGATCTGAAAATGTTACAAAGAATACTACAGACTATACTCTAACCAACGCATTTGGTCTTACTAAATTTGGATCTGTTTTGAAGTAGTTATGACGTTTTTACCCGAAACACCTTAGAAAGCATCATCAAAAGAATTTATCCTCCCTTGAATTTCGACCTTCTTTTCTTCACCTTCCCTATGAAATTCGGCTTAGATATCCTTTGGTTACCTCATTCACCTATAGATATTCAATATGCTCAAGTGTGATACAAAATAGAGAGCCTTGCCTCTTATTTATACTCTCTATCTTCTAGGTCACTTAACCCATTTCTAGGTCACTTAACCTATTTTCCTCATTTTTAGGGTTAACCACTTTCCATAATTAGAAATTTCTCATTACTTTATCATTTAAATATTCCTCCTTGACTTTGTCACCTCACTTTATCATTTAAATAGTCTTCTTTGATTTTGTCACTTCACTTTATTATTTAAATAATACTTCTTGACTTTCTCCATGAGAGCTCATTTCCTTTTATAAGCTGAAGAGGATAAGGTGAGGAGGTTAGGATGATCCCACTAAATCATGAAAGCGAGTAAGATCCAAATCGTTCGGAGGCCACCTCACCATAGAAGCTTCTCCTTCTAGAAGCATCGAGAAGATGCTCGTTTTTTCCACGTACAGGAATTTCCACACCCTAGCTATAGTGCAGCCTGCGGAAACTCCGTAGTATAGCTATAGAGAAAGGTACGGAAATTAGGCATCGTCGCACCCTGTGTATAGTGAAGCCTGTAGAAATCTTCCTTAATAGGGTTTTTACAAAGGAAAATACAACTTCTTCTCTCAGGAAAAGTTCTTCTCCCTTCTTTCTTCAAGAATTCAGCCACTGATCCTTCTAAAGACAAATGATAGGTTTACATCATTAATGGTCATAAGGGTGACGAAAATAATGTGTAACAGAGAGCTCCCCAAAGTATGAAGTTAGAACAGAGTGATAGTTGAAATACTTTGTCTAGTGTGTGTAGGGAACAAGGAACACGTTGGTCGAAAACCTGCCAACAAACAAGGAAATACAGTACAATAATATATCATCACTGAGGTAGGCATTGTCATACTCAGAATACAAATGACTCAAAGCATAAATGTCGACATGCACATATCCATGTCAAGTAAGACAGGTCATGGCCATCAATCATACACTGTGGATCCATGCCAATATGACTCAAATGTTAACATATCCACCAAAAATACACTGTGGATCTATGTGTTCAAGACTCAAATTTGAACATAGCCACGAGACATACAATGTGGATCTATGCAACAGTACAAACTGAATATACTCCAACGCAACCTGAATATATTATAAAAGATTCAGGGTCTTCATCTCCATCACTCTATAGTACGAATCTAACCATGCGAATACATGTGTTGAAGTCAAACATGGCATAAACCACTTGATTACTGGTCATTAGTGTATACCATTAAACTGTGTGAGGGAAATCACCATTAATGTCAATGACCCACAAGGTACTCTAGTACAATCCAACGAATGCGAATTAATGAGTTGAAGTCGAACACTCAGCGAAATCTCTCGATCAGGGGTCAATAAGGAAAACCCACTGTCGAAAGTGAGGAAACCTGACATTGAGGCATGCAAGTCCCAAGGTACCAATTAGTTTCTAAGTCTAATTCATAGATAATGAGTTGAAGCCGATAGGAAAAGACTCATCACATTAGGGTCTTATTGTATCCCCCATCAATGACACGAAACATGTAACAATATTTGAAGTAGATCATAGTAACAAGTGATTCAGGATTGACACAGAGATGGCCAACGCCATAGAAGGCTTAAGGACTGCAGAAATAGAAGGCTTTTCGGGTTGAACTTCTCTTTGAACATATTGACGACACGACAATTGTCTTGGAAATGCTGACTCAACAACAGGTATCACAGACCAATTTGTAATCTTATAAAGGAGTATGATCAGGAGACAAGCATATTTTCCAACCTAGACACAAAGCGAGTGAAAGGGTGTCACGTTCAAAAGTGACTCTTTCATAGAATACAGGTTTAAATACATTTCTTTCCCAATTTCCCCCCACCATTTCTGGTGAGTACCTCTTTATTTTTACACAAGCTTGAGGAGGATAACATATGCTTGTAGATATAAGCTCATCCTTCGGATGGGTGCCTCGGAGTATGTTTAACGAACCCTACGAAGGAGTGGTTCGATCCCATATCGGTCTTTCGATGTTTGTTTAACGAGTCCAAGAAAGAAAACTCAAGGGTTTTTCATTTTTAGAGAGTCTGAAAAGCACTTAAAGAGGACTCCATCAGGTCTTTTTTCATAAAGAAGTCTAATGAGACTGAAAAAGAGATAAACTACTACTCAACAAATGTTTTCTTCAAATACTTTAATGAGTGTGAAAAGAACAAGATCGCTCGACAATCTTTTCATGTTTAGAGAGTCTGAAAAGAGCTTAAAGGGAACTCCAGGGGGTTCTTTTTTCGTATAACCTTTACGAGTCTGAAAAAGTGATAAAAGTATACTCGGTTACATTGTCACATATTTACGAGCACGAGAAAGAGCAAAGACTAAGCTCAGTAACTTATTCTCATGTATTTACGAGCATGAGAAAGAACAAAGACTAAGCTCGGGATTGTTTTCATTTTTACGCAAGCTTTAAAACAAAACAAAAACTATGCTTGGGATGGATTTTACTTTTTACACAAGCTTAAAAACTAAACAAAACTATGCTTGCACCTAGTTTCATTTTTACACAAGCGTTAACCAGAGGAAACTATGCTTGAGGTAGGTGGTTTCATTTTTACACAAGCTTGAACCATAGAAAACTATGCTTGGACTTCCCAACGCATTACACATGGATGGTTGGTACTTAGCCCCCAACTTAAGAAGCCAGCGACTTAAATTCAACATGAAGTCCATAGGTTGAAACCATTTCCCCCCAAGCTTCGGTTCGTCCAATGACACAGGAGGATGAAAAGAAGCTTCAAATACTATACATAACGAAGTACTTGACTCAATCGAAGAGGGGGGAAAATCTATTTAATTTTTTAACGAACTTGACACAGGAACAAGAACTATGCTCGTGAATCTAGGTTCAATCCCAGACCTCTGTTTCATTTTTTAATGAGCTTGACATAGAAACAGGAACTATTCTCATAGTTGGTTTCATTTTTTAACGAGCTTGACATGGAAACGAGAATTATGCTCGTAAGCTCTACTTCATTTTTTTATGAGGTTGCTACAGAGACGCAAAAACTATCCTCATATTTGGTTTCATTTTTTGACGAGCTTCAAATCAGAAAACTATGCTCAAAGCTACTCTTCTTGATCATGGCTTCCAAGAGGACAACGCTTCGGGAGGACACTAGGTCAAGGGACAAAAATCGATCATGGCTTCCAAGAGATCTTTACTGGACGAAAGAGAGACACTCTGGAAGGACACCATGTCGAGGGTCACGATAGGGGTAAGGAGTTCAGGCTACAATATCCCTACCGAAGAGATCATTGTGTCAACTACCGGATCCAAGTCATAAGATATTGAGCGTACAACGAGAGGCTCATTTTCATCGGCAGCTGAAGGCATGGGAGACAATGCCACATAATTAACCTGTGGCGGGGGTGATATCGTCTGCATAAAAGAACCATTTAGGGAGTTTGTTGAGTTGATGTTCAAGTCAGGGCCAACAAACAAAAGTTGATCAATAGTCACCATTCTTCCATCGTGAGGGAAAGATATCACACGAAAAAGAGTGGACACAATATCTTTCATGGCATAGACATAATCTCGAACAAGGAGTAAATCGAAATCCAAGGGGTCTTGGACTACCATAACATCAATAAAGACAGTCTTCCCTCCCAAAGTTATAGGAAACTGAGGAAGGATTCCTCAAGGTTGATTGGTTCTTCTGTTAAAAGCTAATAGATTCTGCGTAACCGACACAAGCTGAGGATATCTTAAAGCTTGCCAAACAATAGAGAACAAATTACTAATGGATGAACCTTTGTCTATCAACATCAAGGAACGTCCCGACCACAAACCTGTACTGTAATCTTCAAAGGAATGTGAGAGGGAAGACGAGGTCTAGATAGTACACCCCAATTAAAAATGATGGTCGCATTACTTGGAGGGGGTTCTACGGGAGAAGGAGGAAAGCCCCCCAGCAAGGTAGAGTCTGTATCAATGAGAAAAACATGGGCAGTATCGGTTTTACTCTTGAGCAGGAGAGTAGGATCAATCGATGATGAGATCATATCAACCACTTGATTTCCATTCTCCAAGGGGAGAATGGGATCGATGAATGGAAACAGATCAACTGCTTGGGTTTCACTCTCTAACGAGAGAGTGGGATCAACTGAGGATGGGATCGAATCGACCACTTTATCAATAGGATCAACTAAGGACATGACCATATTGACTACATGATCAATCAGACTGACCGATGAAGGGACTAGATTGATCATTCCATCAAATATAGGTGGTTCGAGAGTAATCTTACGATAAGCAGCTAGAAGTTGAGGTTGTGAAATAATCATGTCTTCCAGTAATTTCGACACTTCATCCATACGAGGGCAAAGGTGAGTTAGATGAATCCCTTTGCATAACATGCACGGGAACTTGACTATACTTTTCTTCTTTCCAACGGTATCTTGACTAGTTGACGAGAGGTCATCAACATGTTGTTCAGAGGCTGACAACACAGGTTGGTGAGGTTGTGTAGACCATGCTTCTATAACCTTGGATAGAATAGGGCAATCCTTAAGAATATGACTACCCTTACAAAGCCTGCAAGGGTACTTGGGATTACGGGTTGCTTGGGTGATCTTGGTATCATCAACACTCCCAACATGATTATCAGTAACTGGTTGTTTTCCAACATGTCTGGTAGTGGTTGGAAGTTTGGACCCTTGTTTATTTTTCGTCTTCTTTTTCTTCCTTTTCTTCTTCTTCTTATCCATCGAGTTACTAGCTTTAGAGCTTTCACTCGGTGAAGAAGATGAAATGGAAGAAGACCTTGCAAGTGAAGAAGGCGAAGAAGATCTTACTGGTGAAGAAGGTGAAGGATCGACATGAGGTTGATGTTCTTGGGGGGAAGTGCTTACAAATGAAGCACTAACTGCATTCGGGACTACCTGAGTGGAAAACAACCATACCGGTAATCCAATTGTGAGACCTGGAAGGCTCAAAGTAGCGATGTGAGGAAGATCAATGTTTCTGTAAGAAGGAAAAACAAAAGGTTCCCCTGGAGCAGAGGTTCCTTCATTGGTCATTCCAGGAGCTAACGCCATTAAAAACAAAAATCCAACCTAGAGTCCACTAGGGAAAACAAACAGCACACGCTAAAAATCTAGTAAGAAAACAAGCAAACAAAACCTTCTCACAATGAGCACACTAGTTGGTGATGAAATCCAATGTCGTGGGAACAAAGTAAGAAGGGGTTGAGATAGAGCGGGTAGAAAAGTTGCGTTGACGACCAACTTAACGGACTTACACCCTGGTGCAAGCTCCCACACATAATCATGGGTATACCCTCCAAGGTGCCCGAGTGATTCTGGCCAATGTCGATTCCAGGTACCCTGAAGACTTGCCCCTCCATAGTCACCTCATGTAAGACCCTAAAAATATAGGCTACTAAGATTACCAAAAACAACAGTGATGTCTGGGGAAACAATTGACAGTTCGATCCATGCGCAAGGGTAGGGTATCTAGCCCGAAATCAACTCGAAAGGCTTCCACTCATAATTGTGGGTATACCTTCAAGTGACCCCTGTAATACGCACAATCTCTACACCAAGACCAACAAAACAGAGTGATTAACTATGCTAGCGTTAATGCGACCTCTGGTTTGACCCTTGTGTGAGAAAGGCTTCCCAGAAAAAAATGTTACAAGTGGATTTCATCGCTCCCTAACTCAAGATTCTATGTTTGTTCGCATCTTTGGAAAGTTATCTTTCACACCTATTCCAAAGCCCTACAACTAATCTAATGTAGGTTTGCTACCAAAAAATATAAAAATGTCTCATCAATTTTTATAAGCGATTTATTTTATGGCTGTTGTTTACTGAAGAGGAAAATGGCGTGGACTAAATGATGTTTTGACTAACTCTAAACAATGCAAAGAAATGAGAATGCAAATATTTCACTTCAATGAAAGCTATATTGCGAGAAGGAGAAAACGTTTATCATTCCCATATGCACAATGTCCCAAAATTTTATTAAACTCATCAATATCAAGATCCTCAAGAACTGACCAAAAGAGATTGTACACCAATACACGATTCTTGGCCAGGATTGTTTTTTACAATTCAAGACCAAAAACACCAAAAATCATGCAATTTCGCTACTTCAAATGCAAGGATTCCCCCAATCTAATATAAATAAAGAAATCATTTTTTTGTTTCAAAGATAGCTAAAAGCAATAGCAAATCTCTATAAAACAAAGCAACCCAAAAAAATTTTCTCTTTTAACACAAACTATTCAATAAAATAAAAAGTTCTTTCACCAAACAATTCTAAAGAAAAAAAAAATGCTTTGTAACTGAAAGACACTCAAAGCAAGAGACCAAATCTTTCAAAAACAAACAAAGCAAAGATGGTCAGCTCAAAAACTGTCAAGTAGACTGTAAACAGTCAAATACAGGCGCCAAAAGTTCATCCCAGGTGATCAAAGCAAAACTGGGCATCTGAAGACAAAGAAGACCTAATCCAAAAATTCTACAGGAGACATCCCAACCTAGCAATAAGGTATAGTGCAACAATTTGATGTTTTCGTAGGCTAGATATGGGTAGGGTGCAGCGATTCTGCACTGGTCTAAACAATCTGGGTGCGGCGATCTAAGGTTTCCACGGGCTGCATATGGGATACAGTGCAAAAATGCCTGTAAACAAAGGAAAAATGGTAAAAGGCCAAAGAGTGTAAATGAACTTTCAGATCCAGATAGTCTGGATAGATCCCCCACAGACTCAGAAAACATAACCCAGGGAATCAAAGCAAGAAAGCAAGACAAACTAGGAAAACAATATGTTCCTAGTGGAGTCGTTAATTTTGTTATCGGGCTAATTGTTAAGTGCAGACACAAATCAATCCCCCTAACTTCGCTACGAAACTAGAACAAAACAAAACAATACACTACTCTTTCCTTAGATTTAAATTATCAAATGAGAAATGGATCTAGAACATACCCTTTAAATATCGAAGATCTGACTTCGCCGATGCAATCCAAGCTCTGTCACGAGGCTTATGGAGAAATATTTGTAAAAGAACACAAGCCAACGAAGACAAGAATAACAGAGTCTATTTGATATGAAACTATGTACGTGATCAAGGAATCATGCAATATGAACAAATAACATTCATATAGGAAAGAAAAGTATATTTGTATTAAAGAATGTGGAAGAAAGATACAACCAGATGCCTTGATGTTGTCAAGTTCCTTCCAATAGTTCCTTGCTTCCCACACACTTATGATCCACAGATTCTGAGACTGGAGATTTGATAGCTACTCACATTCTATCTTGGCAAAGCAAAATTCAAAGCCAACATAGGCCCAAAAACTCCAAGCTACAAAACTTATTCAAATCCAATAAAGCTTAATCCCAATCCAAGCTCCAACTAGATTTCTCCATGAGAGCTCCTCTCCTTTTATAAGCTGAAGAGGATCAGGTGAGGAGGTTAGGATGATCCCACTAAATCATGAAAGCGAGTAAGATCCAAACCATTCGGAGGCCACCTCACCATAGAAGATTCTCCTTCTAGAAGCATCGAGAAGACGCTCGTTTTTCCCGCGTACATGAATTTCCGCAGCCTAGCTATAGTGCAACCTCCGGAAACTCCACAGTCTAGCTATAGAGCAAGGTGTGGAAATCAGGCATCGCCGCAGCCTGTGGAAATCTTCCTTAATAGGGTTTTTACAAAGGGAAATACAACTTCTTCTCTCAGGAAAAGTTCTTCTCCCTTCTTTCTTCAAGAATTCAGGCTATTGATCCTTCTAAAGACAAGGGATAGGTTTACATCATTAATAGTCATAAGGGTGACAAAAATAATGTGTAAAAGTCATTGCCAGTCATACTGGAGCTCCATCACCAACCACTGCTAGTCATGTTGGATATTGGTCGACGACCTCTGCAAGTCATGTTGTATACCAGTCACCAACCTCTGCTAGTCATGTTGGATATTTTCTACCAGCCTCTGCCAGTAATGTTGAGAGCATGTCACCAACCACTAAAATTCATGCTCGGGGCATTCATATGATTGAGAAACATAGGTGTGTCAGACATAAGCCAAATTCCTTTGTAGGACTTGCGAATGAAATCACCTTACTCGTTTATTATGTGGTCCTTGCTTGGGGGCCCTTTGGGTTCTGAGTCGTCTTCGGTTTCCCAATATTCCTTGGTTGATACAACCATCTCGTCAATGCAATATTTGGTTGACACCCCTCCTATTTTAGAGAGTGATTCATCTCTTGACCTTGTTGTCTCGCATCTTGTTCAACCAGCGGTCGTGTCGATGAAATCTTCGACCAACACCACCCTTATTTTTGGGGGTGGTGCATCTCTTGACCTTTTCATCTTGCATCCTATTCAACCAATGGTTGAAGAAGTAGTCACAACGATGCAATTTTCGGTCGATCCCGCTCTTCTAGTTCTAAAGTTATACCTTCTATACTATGTCATTAGCATTTCTAGTACTGCACCTTCTGAACAAGAGAGAGTTTTACTCTCCTCGAGTACTCTCCCTCCAAGTATTGGAGAGGTTCCCTTTGATTGGGATGGTCTTGCGGGGTATCCAATGCCTCCTCCTATGTCCTTTCAAGTAAGAGACATTATCTGATATATCATGGAGAAGGTAACCTTCGCTAGCACTTTATCCTTCTCGACTTGGAGAGATTTGGGTTTTCCCAAGCTTGTGTCGGCTATTCGTAAGATGCTGACCTTTCATAGAGGTACATCACAGGAGCCTTGGGATCCCCCATGACATGCCGCCTAGAAACCTCTCAATGAGTCTGATTTAAGCTCTTTTCTGACTCATCTAAAAAGCCAAAAGATTGTCGAGTGAATTTGTCCCTTTCACACTCATTAAATTGGACTTGAAAGGTCATGAGTCTTGGTTAAGCCCTTTTCTGACTCATTTTTAAAAAGCAAAAATATTGCTGAGTGAATTCTTCCCTTTCACACTTGCTAAATTAGACTAGAAAGGTCGCGAGTTTGATTTAAGCTCTTTTCCGACTCATTTTCAAAAAGCGAAAATATTTCCAAGTGAACTTGTCTCTTTCACACTCGTAAATTGGATTTGAAAGGACGTCTATTTGGTACAAGTTTATCCATTTTTCACACCAAGTAGACTACGATTATGAAAAAGGACATTTTTTGGCATTAAATTGTGATTTCATCTCATGCCCTCACTTGTAGTATTGATCCTATAGTCGGTTCTCTCTTTATGTTATAAATTGTTTGCCTCAACAGTTTTGCATCCTCAACCAAGGAGAGCCTCGTCTAAATCCTTCGCAATTGTACACCCTATACCCAGGAGGGAACATTCCCCCGAGTGTCCATCTCCTGCATGCATCTCCTTGCATTGAGCATAGGTATCCTCCACTACTGGAACTAGTTTTTATTACTTGCGACACTCATTTCTTCCTATGTATCATAACATTCATTTGCCTATGAAAAAACAAAAAAAGATGGGCGAGAAGGGAGTATTATCTTATATTGGCAGCAGTCGTGTCACCTTTGAACAGAGCACAAAGTTATTGAGTCCACTTGTCATCATAATTTTGGGTTTAGCATGGCCTTAGGAAGTTGAGCTCGTTACAAAGAGTTTTCTCCACCAAATGGTTACTCTTCCAGTCCTGATAGAAAGTTTGATTGATGCCTCCTGCATCTCATGGTTTCATCATTGAGTCTATGTTTCCAGAGTCTTCCATATGTCTCATGCTCTTGTTCAAAGGATGTATATCAACCTGTGTCGACCATTCCTCAGAACTCTTGACTTTGCATGTTGGCCATACCCTCAATTTGTCTCAAAATCAGATGATGTTGTAGTTCTATCGTGCACCCTAGTCCTACTTTCCTCATTGGTAGGTAACCTTGAACCCAACAGTCGACATTTCATCATTGGTCGTTGACTAGGTGGTTTCCCTTGTGTATGACAACAAGACATCTATTCACACATTGGGATTCATGCAATGTCTTGGATGCCATTAGCCTTATTGGTGGTTTCCTCGCCTTTCTCAGCAATTTTCCTCATTGGCTACTATTCAGAGGGTCTTTTTCGTGTACCGCTTGCACTTGGAACACGTGAAAGATGCACAGGGTCGTTGGTTTGTGAACATTTTCTTCATCTGATTTCCTCCAAATCATGAAGCTCCTGCTTTATAACTCGTGTTGAATGATGAGAGATGCCTTAATGCTCTCCTTTCAATGGGTCTCCTTCCATCGACTTTAGCTCATCTATTCTGGAAAGGAAATCTAAAGTCCTATGAGTACCTTGAGGCTTGTAGTCATTAGTGGCAGGTTCTCTCGCCATCGACAGTTGGGAATACATCATTGTCTCCTAATCCATGGATTCTTCAAGTGTTCAACCTCGACTCCTTTATTCACACTTGTAAGAATGTACTCAGTGCCTTGATACCTACTTTCATCATCCGTAGGTTGTCTCGCGTTTGTTAATGGTATACCTCAATGACTGGTAATCAAATGATGCCTCATTGTGTTCGACCTCGAATCCTTTATTCACATGATGTAGACTTACCTTTGGTGGATTGTGTAGAAGACTTGAAGACATCAGTATGTGGCCATAGCTTTCCTGAGTTGTTGCTTCCTTTTCATTGGACCAATACCTATATGACTGCAGTGATCATGGGAGATCGGATTGTACTCCATTGTATACAGATATCTTCAAATTGATTATGAGACTAGTTCTACTAGGCCTTGTTCGTGACTATGACAACCTTTCGCATGTAATCGCATTTGCATTTGCCTATTCATGGACACAAACAATTGTTTGGTATATTTTCACATGGATCTGCAGTGTAATTCAAATTGGCAGCCATGTATGCAAAGTCAGTGCAGATTGTAATGAGCAACTAGTTCTTCTAGCTGGTTCCCCATCACTCCACTTCTAGGTTTTTATAATATATTTCGGCCATTGCAGTTACTCCTCTGACCTCACACATTATGGGGCATCTATTATAGAAATATTTTCCTCACCCTATGCAATCTTGCACAGAAGGCCTTTTTCCATTTCCCTATGTAGACTTTTCATCCCTTTTTACAAATCCCAAAGCTAAAAATACATGTTTTCCACATATATGCACCTTGCCTACTATACAACATGTGTATACGCAGGTTGCACCACTACAGCCCGCATACATCGGGAAATGTGCCCAAAAATGAAAAATGGTGTCAGGTTTCCATGTCATGACAAGAGATCAATGATCCTTGGCCTTCCATACACTAGAAACATTCCGACTCGGCCCTTCAGTTCCATTTGAAGGCTATAAATGGGCCAATTTCGAGCTATGGAAAACAGGAGAAAGAATTCAACTTTGAGAGCAAAGTTACTCTGGAGGAATTATTCACTTCACATTGAGTCTGCATCCCTTTATCCTTTAAGTCTGGACACAGTGTTCAACCCCCAAGCTCTTCCCTTATTGAGTGAGAACTTCATTGTCTCTCTTATATGAGCTTGCCTTTGGTGGAGGATTGAAGTGGTGGAGGCCCAGTTGGAAGGAACTTAGTTTCTAAGTTCTGAACCGTGCCGACACGGAAGTCTGTTACTTATTCACTTTATGTTGATCATATATTAATATAAATACTCTTTTCCCGTCCAATTGATATCTTGCAAATCTTTGAATTATTATTCCATGGGCGTATTTGTTATGAATGTTAATGGATTATGCTATTGAATGTGCTAACATCATATATTATCACCATATTCTTGCTTTGCTTGGTTGTTGAGGACTAGTTGCATGTATATTGCTTTGGGTCAAGTGCTCAATGGTGGACTTCATCGAACGTCTGGACGAGGTAGGCCTTTTATCTTGTCTTGCTAGCATATTTTTTTATATAGCATACTTGAGAATAGAGTTGATTTCTGCAGTGATTTCCGTCTGTTGTGGTTTTCCCCTAGCCATAGAGATATTTTCCTCGTAACACATACACACAGGAAATACAAGAGGTTTTTAGGCTCACATTGTTGGACACCCTTGTAACCCTTGTTTGTACCCCTTTGAGCGGTAATGCATTAGAAAACACCTATATACGGACTGGACTAGGTATCCTGAAATCCATTGTAGATCAATCGATTGGCCACCTAACTCTTATAGTTCCATCGAAAACAACACTCGGTAAGATACTCTCTAGTACCTAGGTGATAGGGTAGTACAACTAAGGGTACAGTCTAGCCTACTTAGTTGGTGCCCTGAGATATTGGGCCAAGTACTATTGTTCGACCCTGCACATATATCATAGAGCTATAGCATAGGGCAAACCCTTGTCTATAGGAACCCTGAAAAAACCGTAACCCTTGGGATGGAAATAAAACAAACAAGGAACATACAAGATTTATTGTTGTGCAACCCTGCCTCCTGCATTCTGGTTGCGAAATTACTACACATTTCTTCCCGTTAAGAATTTGGGCATTTTGCCACTGCAGTATTATTCAGATCATAGTACAACTCCGCAGGAGTTAAAAACAAATGTGGGGCCTGCCCACACCCTTATTTGAGACTTATCCCATTGGATTCCTCTTTTCGTCCTAATCGTAGTGATACCTAATATTTTTTTAGCCTTTTTTCATGTGGTCTTGAGCCCCTCCTGACCCTCTTACTCAAGACCTATCCCATTGGATTCCCCTTTTTGACCTGATCATTGTGATTCACTTCTCCCATAACTCATTTTCCATGTGAACCCACCCACACCCTTCCTGTGCCCCCTTTCACCATGGCCCACACCCACAACCAAGATCTTGAAGCACGCCTCAATACATTGTCATCTTATCTCTCCACGATCCAGAACGAATTACAACAACTCAATGCCAATATTTCCACCATCAATTCCACCATATACTCCAAAATGGAAGCCCTGAAATAGGACATGGAAAGCCAACGTGAATCCTTTGCGAGCCATCTCTTAGCCAAACTAAATGTCTCTATAGGCTTTCCCTCATCTGACCAACCTTTGCACATCGAAGGTGATACTTACTCCACTTCCCAGACTTTTCAATCCAATCACTTTCAGCGTGACCTACGCCTTCCTAGAGTGGATGTGAACAAATATGATGGCTCAGACCCCACAAGATGGGTCACCCAAATGGAACACTACTTTTATTTGCACGACATTGCTAATGAGTTTCCAAACTACGTTATGGTGTTCTCCATTTGGATCTTGAACAATGGAAATGGTGGCAATGGTGTAAAAAGGCACGCCAAGGGTATGTGTCTTGGACACATTTTGTTGCAGAGATTTATGACCGCTTTGACACTGACACCTATCATTTAGGTCATTTGACCAAGTTGAAACAAATTGGACCAGTGGAAGAGTTTATAGCCTTTAAGCAATTGGATTTTAGAATGGAGGGCATGACAGATGTTTTTTTCATGGAATGCTTTATGAGGGGCCTCAAGGATGAAATACGTGTTGATGTCCTCATGGCTCGCCCATAGACTTGGTTGGAAGCTACCAAAAGGGCCAAGGAAGCAAAACAAGTAGTCTCATCCCAAACTAGAAAAAAACCCTTTATTCCTCACCCTAAACCCACCCTTCCCGCCCCTCCTGCCACTCCCCTCAAGATCCAAAAATTGACTCCGGTCAAAATGGTTGAACGCCAACTTAAGGGTCTTTGTTATAATTGTGATGACAAGTATTTTCCAAGGAAAAAGTGTAAGGAACATAAGATTTTTATGGCTATGACTGAGGATGTTTCTGAAGAAGAGGCCTATGTTTCTCATGTACTCGAGCTACCCCCACTAGTTGATATTGATCCGCCCTATGATCCACCAGAAGTTGAACCACTAATTTCCCTGAATGCATTCATCAGTTTCTCTTCTCCCCAAACCCTCGAGTTAGTTGGCTACATTAAGAACCGAAAAGTCCTCATTCTCGTTGACAGTGGCAAAACCCATAATTTTATTCATCATCGCATTTCCCAAGAAGTTAATGGCTATATTTGTCCAGTTAATAATTTCCAAATCATGATTTCCAATGGGGGTTCCATGAAATGTGGAGGGCATTGTGAAAATGTGCACCTACAAATTGGCCAGTACCACCTGAAATATCATATGTTTGTTATTGACATGGGCAGTTGTGACATTATACTTGGTGTTAAATGGTTACGAACTCTCGGCCCTGTCACCATGGATTTCTAGAAATTAACCATGCAATTCCAGCGGGAGGGCCAACAACACCAGTTCCAAGGCATCACAACAGGGTCATCAGAGATCATTAGTTCCCACCGAATGGAAAAGCTCCTTAGAAAAGGTCATTTTGGCATTATTGCCCAACTTCATTCCATTCAGGCAGTTGAGACACCCTCTATCCATCCTGACCTCCAATCTATCCTCTATGTTGTGTTTGAAACCCCCTAGGGACTTCCCCCTTCTCGAGGTGTCCATGGTCATTCCATTCCTATCATTTCGGGCAGTCTTCCTCCAAATGCTAGCCCTTATCATCATCCCTTCACCCGAAAGAATGAAATTAAGAAGATTGTTTAAGAATTGCTAGAAACCGATGTCATCCATCCCAGTACCAACCCCTATTCTTCTCCAGCCATCATGGTACTCAAGAAAGGAAGTACTTGGCACATGTGTCTTGATTTTCATGCCCTCAACAAACTCACTATCAAAGAAAAATTTCACATTCCTGTCATTGATGACCTTTTGGAAGAATTAAGTGGTGCTCAATATTTTACCAAACTTGATCTCCGCTAACTGGGCTACCACCATATTCATATGAAAGAAGAATACATTCCCAAGACTACATTATGAACTCATGAGGGTCACTATGAGTTCTTGGTTATGCCATTCAGCCTCTATAATGTTCCCTCCACTTTTGAAAGTCTCATGAATCATGTCTTTTGTCCTTTCCTTCGTCATTTTGTCTTGTTTTTTTTCGATGATATCCTCATCTATAGCAAAACTTAGCAAGCACGCCTTGCCCATGTGGATCAAGTTCTACAACTATTGTCTTAGCATAATCTTTTTCTTAAGTAGTCTAAATGTGCTTTTGGAGCCTGTGAAGTTGAGTACCTGGGACATATTGTTGGCAAGGATGGTGTCAGGATCGATCCGAAGAAAATTGAAACTATGCAGGATTGGTCGCGACCGGAAACTCTTAAAAGTCTGTGTGGCTTCCTAGGTTTGACAAGATATTATCACAAGTTTGTTCAAAATTATGGAAAAATTGCAACTCCCCTCACAATGCTCCTTAAAATGAATGCTTTCAGTTGGAGAGGTGTGCAATTCCAATAATACCTTTTGTTTGAGTTGGGAGTTCTTACATAAATATAAGCGATATTTGTACCATATTGAATCATTTTTCCATGTAAATGTATCTGATGTACTGGAATCCAGCTGCAACCTTTGAATGAGAGTCCACACTTTTTCGTCATTCTTCCATTCATCCCTTGCTTCTATTATCCAATCGGGTTGGATGATCGAGATAGCACAGAGAAAGGCCTCAACATATTCATCCTTTCTTGAGAGTGCATCTACC
>ML801643.1:27693-85536 GCA_009831015.1 Picea engelmannii
ATATTTATATTGTGGATGTGTCATTTTATTATGGGTATCTATAATGCCCAATTATGTTTTTTTTCTTCATTTTATAATTATGTTGGATATGAAAAGTTAACAACCATTTACAAGCACCATATTGAAAATACATTAAATAATACATAAGATGTGGTTTTGATATATTTTTATTGTCATATTTATTGTTTATTATAGCAAATTTATGTTGTATTGTATTAACATATGTTTATGTTAACCTTTGAATTACTAAACATTAATTGAGATATCACAAGTTGGTGACGTACATTAGTAAATATTTATTTTAAATTATTTTATTTAGCAAAAAAATGAAGATATTAAAAAATCAAGCCTCAAAAATTTTATTGTTTGAAAAAATCAAAATTCAAATAAATATATACTTACTTTGATGGAACTTCTAAGGACAATTCTAACAAAATAACTTTGTGCAACATCTTTTATTTTTCACACAGAAAAAACAGATCCATTGTTATTCTATTAGAATCAAGTGTTCTTTCAAGATTACAATAAAGATCTATAAGATCAAAAGTTACTAATATCGCCTCAAAATCTTGAGTTCTAGAATCACACTTGTGATGTTGACATTACCAACTTTGATGGTATTCTCAATCTTAACTATTGCAATTATCATGGCCTTCACCTATTTCACTCCATCTTTTAGTTTTATAATCATATAAACTTATATTAATCATTTTTTTACATTCTTCTTGAAAAATATCAATACATTAAGGACATGGAAATTCTAAAAAAATCTTTTTGTAGAGCCTAGTCATAATTAAGGAAAATTTTAATGACCCACATTTATTTAAAAGTATAAAAACCTTTGTTAATTTTACCAATTCTTAAAATACTAATGATAAAATGTTTGGTGATATTATTTTTTAATAGAAGATTCATAAAGTTAGTATTAGAGTAAAAAATTGTGAAACCATTTTATCGAAAGTGTATAGATCAAATGTATTATTATTCTCTATATTTAGTATTTTAAATTTAATTGAATAAATTTCATGTATTATAATAGTTGGATAATACAAATTAATAAAATCTTTGGAAAATTAAATATTAATAAAATATAATAATTGTGATTTTAGTAAACAATTATATTTTAACTTTGTCTTGTAATGTTTGAACAATATAAATAAATAAAAAATAACATTATTACTACATCATCATCATTATTATTAGTGAATAATTATGTTATATTGTTATTATTAAAATATACATAATTATTCAAATCACAATAATTTTGTTGATCATATTTACGTATTTTTGTTTCTAAACACGTTTAATCAACATATTTTATCTTGTTGGACAACAAACAATTCACCTCAAATAAGAGTTAAACATTATATGACATTAATGGTTGTAACTTTTTGCAATCACAATCCAAATTAAACGATTTCATAAAAGTAAAGTTAAACATTATATGTCAACTGTAAATTTAAATAAGTGATACATCTCAAATTTAACTTAAAAGCAGAAAAATCATTAGCATACTCATAATACATTTTATAAATCAAACAACAACAACCACAACATTATGCAAAAAACATAATATACATGAGCGATATACATATGAATATACATGGAAAACATACATCTCAACAAAATCCGCAATAAACATGTCATATACACATCTCAAGTCAAATATAAAAAAAAATCAATATACATGTCAATCGGTACCACTACTACGTAGGTCCACCACCAAAGCCAGATGCATCAAGGTCTATGCTACCAGAGGTAGAGGGTCTATCAATAATAAGGTCAGAAAGAAATTTCAACACAAGTACACTATCAAGTGCCTCTTTATCAAGATCATCAACCTGTACAACAATACTCGATGTGAACATAGTGTCCAAAGCATCAAAAGCTTGTGACACATGTGGAGGAGGAGGATGATCGGTGGATGATGAAATATATGGAGGAGAAGGATAAGGATAAGTGGATGGTGACAAAAGTGGAGGAGGAGGATCATTGCATGGTGACACATGTGGAGGAGGAGGATCATTGCATGGTGATGCATGTGGAGGAGAAGTAGGATGATAGGTGGATGGATCAGACACATGTGGAGTGGGAGGAGGAGGAGGAGGAGGAGGAGGAAGAGGAGGATCAGACGTGGATGTAGGTTCAAACACATGTGGAGGGGAAGTAGGAGGATCGATGGATGGTTCAGTCGACTCATGTGGACGAGAAGTGGGAGGAGGAGGAGGACCATGTGGGGAAGTAGAGGATGTGGATCGGTATGATGATGAGCCATGTGGAGTAGAATCATGAGCAGGAGCCCCCAACCTATTGATGATTTTGATGACACAGACAATATGATGCATCAACAATGTCATGTCATGAGGAAAACTCTTGTATATCGTAGAGAGATCATATACCCATAACATGTCTCTAACCGGTTTGTGTACCACTTTGTGACTAATCATGGCATTGCATAGGTGATTCGCCACCTCTATCCAGACTCTCTGATCCGGCCTACATGGCATGCAAGCTCTCTGTACTGGAGGTTGGTCCTCTGCTAGTTCCATCTCCTCATCCTGTTGGAGAGGCTCATCCCCAACATATGTGCCAATATCTGTAAAGAAAAATAGATAATAATAATAAGATAATTGAAACAAAATGTCACAATAAATTACATGTGCATTAAATAAGTCAAAAATATGCGACTAGATTTATCAAAACATGGCGATAATATTACCTCTCTCATCTAGTCGCTTGGCTGATGTAATGTTTGGAAAACCTCTCTAATCCATCCCTCATATGGGTACTATACAATATCGAGGACAAGATCGTCCTCTCTAGCCAAAAAATCACATACATCCCTATCGATTGGAGTACAAGGAAACTCGAGTTGGCCCTTATGTGGCAACAAATGCCCCCACATGCACATACACACGTCAATCATGTTAGAATATAATGGATGTGCTCACTTAACCATAGACAATATAACAATATTGTCACCCAACCATAGGTCGAAGCCACCCCCGAGCACCTTAACCTTGACAGAGAATCATTCGGGAAGCAAACCCTAGACAGGATAGCCAAACAAAGGTGGTGCACCTTTCTCCAAGGATAGCACACCAAGTAAGAGAAACAAGAGCTAATCAGAGAGTCCAAACCATAACCAAGAGAGAGTCCAATCCAAAGCTGAAATCTGTTGGCTGCAGCAGCTGCAACATCAGTTGTCCTCCAAACTTGCGCACAAACTGGCCAACTGCAATGCACACAAGTGTTGCTTTTGCAGTTTTGAGAATACTGGCCAGAATGAAGACTGACCTCCTGTATTTATATTATTTCTGGAAGACTGCCTGGGTCGACTTCTCATTCTGGGTACTAATTCTTTAGTATATAACATTTCCTTTAGTCGACTTCTTCTCTTGGAGACTAATAACCTAATACAAGTCATTCTCTTGAGCGGACTTGTCTTCTAGGGTTATTAACTAGGGTTTCTTCTTGCTTCCCGGAATATTCTATTCTCGTCAGGTTTAGACATGGAGGTAAATACCTCTCACAACTACCATAATATCAACACTCCCTCCTAGCTAGGGAGGTATTGAAGGTAATGGTCTTTAGCACAAACATAACATTCACCTGGTAGCATCAACATAGTCCTATAGATTATCTCGTGATTAGATCATGAGCACCATCATCACTATCAGTGTCATCAACTGCATCATCTCTCAAAACCATACTCCATCTGAGTAATTAGACATGATGTTGGATAAGTCACTCACTCCACAAAGTGACACAAGAACCATTCTTCTAATCCGAACATATGTTCTAGAAGAATAAATGTCTTAGACCATTTTTCATCTGGGCAATTTCTGTGCATTGATCATCCATCTAGCTGATAATCATTTCCAACACTACTAATAGTTTTGAAGGCAATCAGAACAATGTAATTGAATAGAACACAATTGTGTATATCCACAGTGGTACACAACTACAATCCAGTGGTACACTGCCACACCAAGTAGCACACAAATACTTGATCAATGACATATAGTCACAATCAGTGGAACACATCCACCACAACAGTATACATCTACTGTCTGGAGACATACAGTCTCCATAACAATCATATCATCTTATATCAACCTGCACAGAAAACATTGTTATGATATAAAATGAATCATTTGGGCCATTCTTCCTCTCACATCTGTGAGATCTGGAAGAGCATCTGCCCTGAGAAGGTAAAACATCAATGATGAGCTATCTGGACTATTATTCTCAAGCAATGAAGAATAACTGTCTCGATTTTTTAGCCTGGACCATTCACCTATCTGGGCCATTCCTCCAGCACTAAACAAAGTGCAACTTGGAGAGAATGAGTCTGCCCTGATTGTTGAACCTGGACCATTCACCTATCTGGGCCGTTCCTCCGGCACTAAACAAAGTGCAACCTGGAGAGAATGAATCTTCCCTAGGGAATGACTGTCAAGACCATTTCCTAAGGAAATGATTGTCCTGCACCAACCTCCAAAACAGACCAATCTTCAAAACTACTCACAACTATGAGCTTCGAAAGAATGATTGTCCGAAGAGGTGGACCAATCTTCTTGACCACTAATGAGAGTGATCGTCAAGAAGAGAGATTGTCCTAGACCATTCCCCCACACTGGCCACAAGGGGAATCGTTGTCTATGGTACATCAACGATCCATCGAACTATTTTCATCACGAAAATGACTGTTCGACCTGGACCATTTTCCGAACTGGAAAATGCCTATCTGTTAGAAATCTCAAACCACTTTTCGAACTAGAAAGAGAACTGCTCATTTTGGACCATTTTTCGAACTGGAAAATGATTGTCCATAAATCAATAACACATCAGTGCTTCCTCCCAACCTAGGAGTCACCTCTTCCTTTTTCAATAAGGAAGTCGTCTCCACGGGCTCCAGCTTGAGTACGCAAACTCTTTCATCTTTGACAGAGGCTTTAACAAAATGTATGCTTATCTGCTCATCTGTGGAGATATGTATTGGAGAACCACTTTCTCTTTTCTGGACTTCATCACGGAGAATGTAATGTTTGATCTCAATGTACTTTGGTCTTTCTAGAACACTGGTTTTCTCTGAAGACTTCATATAGCTCTGATCATTATAGTATATCATAGTTGGATTCAGTTCTTTTGTTTCCTACTAGCTCATAATATCGTGGCAAGGCTCAAACTGGAACATATCCATGTGGTACTTCTTTTGTCATCATGAGAGTCTGTCATGGATTAGCAATCCATCGTCCTAGACTTATGAGTAACCATTATGATTTTTATCATAGAATGTTTTCACCACGCTTCTGTTGTGCATGAAAGGCTCTCCACCAAGTTGTCTTCTTCCATCTGCATACAAAGGTCTCTTCCTGGTATACCTTAAAGCCTTGAGGTTGTTCTACATTCGTTCTTTGTTCAAATATTCTGGAGAACAGTCTTTGCATTCATCTAATGTAAACTCCAACCCATGGATATTGCAGACGATATAATGGCTCATGTAGAGGTATGTCTGGTTTACTGGAACAAGCAATCATCATAGTCTTCTCCCTCCATCTGGGAGAACC
Source organism: Picea engelmannii (assembly GCA_009831015.1). NCBI lineage: Eukaryota > Viridiplantae > Streptophyta > Pinopsida > Pinales > Pinaceae > Picea > Picea engelmannii. The sequence continues at coordinate 33,267 of ML801643.1, forward strand.
TCTAGTTCTGGATCTCGCAATGCTTACATTCATAAGTCTTCCATACACTATTCTTCATCACAACTTTTATTTCCTTTGCTTGATTGCTTTTAGTGAGTTCAGATAAGGTTGGTAGTCTTGTGATTCTTGATACAATAACTGGTTGTTCTGGCTTTTCTTTCTCTCTTGGAATCTTCATGTTCTTCCTCATGTTTCTCTTTAGCTCTTGGGTCCATGGAGTTTTCTATAGATTCCATGCTTTGAAGATTCCGACTTCTTCCTTTCATCATAGGAATATGGATGTGGATGGACAACCAGGGATACTTTAAGGCTTCTTTTCGAAGAAGACTTCTTCCAAAGTCAAACTGAACACGTGTTGCTTTTCATGGTTGCTACCATTGATGGGAACATGGATAGATACTTCATCATCTTCAATGGATCATATTGTTTAGGATTGTCTCCCTCCTAATCCATGCTTCATGCATGAATGCATGCTTTTCTTTTGGAATTATATAATTGGCTCCCTCCATCTAACAGATTCCACGCTTCCTTCTGCATCCTTATTACCTTTTGCAAAGTGTCATAAGTCTTTTTCCAATTTCCTTTTGATTGTTGACTTCTTTCTATCTTTACTTCTTCTGGGTTTCTTCAAGATTGATTCTGATTTCGGCTTATCTTGCAGTTGTTACTTATGTAATAACTTCCACATGAATTGTTACCAGGGTTTGTTGATGTACTACATCCTTTCATGTGTATTGCCTGACTTGTAGTCATTGTGATAGCAATTCTTATCTTGTTGTTCTTCCATAGGTATAGTTTCTCTTTGAACATATTATCTTCTAAGAAATAGATATGCAAGATATGTACAAAAAACACAGTATGTACAAGAACTATGAAGAGTATTGTTACCTTGTCTTAGAAGAAGAAGTTTGTTTTGTCCTGCTTGACTTTCTTTGAGGGTTCCCTTTCTTTGGCAACTGATGCTTCATGTGTTTCCTTCCTTTTCTTTAACTCGGAACAATGATTCTTGTAGTGACCATATTTTTGACAATTGAAGCATTGTATTTTTGACATACCTTTCTCTTGATTTGGTTTCTTCTTGGAGCCAAACTTCTTTTTATTCCTGAAATTCTTGAACTTTGTTGTGAAGGCTTGATCATCGTCTTTCTTTTGGGGTTTCTCTTTTGCATTGATCCTTGATTCTTCTTGTGCACAGCAAGTCCAAAGTTCTTCAAATGTAGGATACTCCTTCCTTGTGTTCATGTTTGCGGCAAATGCATCCCATGTCTTGGGAAAACCATTTAGTACTATATTTACCAGTTCCTTCTCTGACATGATCTCTTCAATAGCTTGTAGTTGATCTCTCAACTGAGATATTCTCACAAAGTATGATGTTATGTTGTCATCATCATTCATTTTCATGTCACGGAGCTCATTCTTCAGACTCATTACCTATCCAATGTTTATGACTAAGAAGAGGTTTGTTAGGGCATCGTACATCTTCTTAGACGAATCAAGATTGGAGATGTAGGGTACCAAGTAGTCTTTTATAGAATCCACTATGATACTCATGGCATTGATGTCATTGTCTTTGAACCTCTCCATAATTGCAACGTTATGCGGTTCCTTCTCTCTTCCTTCTTCAAACTCTGGTTCCACAATCTTTCCTTTCACGATATCCAACACTTTATTCTTGGAAAGGATGAGATAAATCCTTTTCTTCCATGCTCTGAAGTTAGAAGCCCCTTCTAACTTGTTTTATGACTTCATAGAGAAATTCATGGCTGCTTTGACTTGGTCAACCCTAGATTTGACCAAAAAACTCAAACTTGGCATCTTAGCTTGTTGAGAGTACCAGGAGGTGCACTAGGCTAGGGCGCACTAGTCTATCCGGGAATTAGGTCAACCCCTTCACTTAAGGTGTGTCAATGAGAGGGTTAGGGTTTCGTTGCTGCAACAAAAATTGGTTGCACTTGCAACTGCAATTGAGCAAATCCTCCCAATCTATCTTCTAGCGGTTAGACTGTCCGAAGATAGTGTGGCCCCATAACCTGTTAGAATATAATGGATGTGCTCATTTAACCATAGACAATATACAATATTGTCACCCAACCATAGGCTGAAGCCACCCCCGAGCACCTTAACCTTGACAAAGAATCATTCCGAAAGAAAACCCTAGATTAGATAGCCAAACAAAGGTGTTGCACCTTTCTCCAAGGATAACGCACCAAGTAAGAGCAACAAGAGTTGATTAGAGAGTCCAAACCATAACCAAGAGAGATTCCAAGCCAAAACCGAAATCTGTTGGCTGTAGCATCTGCAACAACAACTCTCCTCCAAACTTGCGCACAAACTTGCCAACTGCAGTGCACAAAAGTGTTGCTTCTGCAGTTATGAGAATACTGGCCAGAATGAAGACCGACCTCCTGTATTTATACTATTTATGGCAGACTGTCTAGGCCGACTTCTCATTCTGGGTACTAATTCTTTAGTAGATAACATTTCCTTTAGCCGACTTCTTCTCTTGGAGACTAATAACCTAATACAAGTCATTCTCTTGAGTTGACTTGTCTTCTAGGGTTATTAACCAATTAATTAGGGTTTCTTCTTGCTTCCCGGAATATTCTATTCTCGTCGGGTTTACACGTGGAGGTAAATAACTCCCGCAGGTACCATAATATCAACAAATCATAGGCCTAATAGGAAAGCAGGGTACTACCAATCGAGTGGCATGAACCCTCTAAAAAAATAGTGTAAATAACTATGACGTGAATGGGAATAATCTCATCCTATTTAAAATGGCGCGATAGTGATATAATGCAAAACAAAATTGTCTCAAAAAAATCTCTGACCACTTAATCAATTGAGGCCTCTACACTAAACTATCTACATAATCCAACAAAGCACAACTAATGTGTTTCTCGTCAAAGCTAATGTGTGACAATTCCAAGATAATAAGACACATGCACCTAACCTCCTCTATCAAATGAATCTATCGACAACTAACCACCATGAACCTAGAACTCTGAAGAGGAATGAATGTTTAGACGAACATATCTCTGCACATATGCTAGTTGGGTCTCTCCTACAACATCATGCGATAGATTAGGGAATTGGGGAAAAGACTTCCCCCTCCTAGACAACCCAATGATGGGATAAACATCTTCCTCTGTGGGATGATACCATAGATCAAGACCGACCTTTAATGCCTGGAGACCATGATCCCAACGACAGATCAATTGTTGTACAACGAAGAGTCCACCCTGAGGGATGTACCCTTCTCATAAAACTTAAGGAGTGAAACATCGATCAAAAGGGCATATGTTTGTTATGAAATAGGGCGAGGGAACAACTCCCTCTCACTCTCCCTGGCCTCCCTATAGCACCCCATTTCTAAACCCCTGATTATATGTAATTAATCATGACCAATGATTTTCATGCCATGGCATATAAACTTTGTTAATGTATTATGGTTAATTGGAAAAAGTCACACAATTGACTGATGGGTGGAGCACGCGTACTAGCCATGATACTAGGAGAGGGACTAGTGAGAGGTCAGGAAAGGTGATTCATGTGCAAAAGATCCCAAGCCACCTTGATGAATGATGTGGAGGAAATAACCATAATTCCTCTAACTTGCAATTAAAGTAAAGCAATTGATGAGAGGGGTTGGTAGTTGAACAACCAACCACCCCTAATGAATACATGTATGGAGAGTTGGATGGATAGAGAGTACCACCACCTCATTTCCTCGATTGACCTGATTTCTTCTGACATAAGAAAATAAAGGATTGGTCGAGAAGGTTAAGTGGAGGAGAAGCAAGGGAAAGGATGAGTAATGGAAATAAATACATGGTTTGGGAAAGAACCTGTAAGTAAAATGAAATATTGTATGCTTATGTTATCCTGTGTGCACAATAATATACTTGTTGAAATGGGTTTCCTGTGAACAGAAAGAATAGCAGTCGGATCAGAGGGGAGGGTAAACCCATCCATCTTATCTTCACCGGGAGTTTGGAAACAGTGGTAGATCCCTCAGTTAACTGGTTATCAAATCTCCAGAGCATTGGGATATTTTATGTTGTAAACCTTGTGAAATCTTGGTATCTCGATACCTGGTGGGACAAGGTTTCGTTGTTGTCATATGCGGTTGTTACCTCACCTGTTACCCATTGAGATCCCGACTTAAACCTAAAGCTAGATCATCACCATTGGATCGACGAGAAGGCCATGGTCAGTAGTCCAATTGTCATAGTTGTTTAGAACTGGTATGGAGTCTTGGTTAAATGATCTACCAAATAACTGGAGCACCGAGAGAACTCGTGTTTAACACCTGATACCCAATCCCCGGTGGAGCAAGGTTCTAGTATCGAGTTCCAACCTTTTTAGTCCAATTTTTGTAGTTGTTTAGAATTGGTGTGGAGTCTTGGTTAAACAAGCTACCAAATAACTGGAGCACCGAGAGAACTTGTGTTTAACACCTGATACCCAATCCCCGGTGGAGCAAGGTTCTAGTATCGTGTTCCAACCTTTTTTCTTAAGAGAGAGAGAGAGAGAGAGAGAGAGAGAGAGAGAGAGAGAGAGAGAGAGAGAGACGTCATTGTGACATGTCATGCCAACGTGGCAAAGGATAATACATGCAACCATTGATTTGTCGATGGGCCAAGCATGGTTCTAGAAGAGTGTAAAACCATTGAATGGGTGCCTTTAAACCTTAACCGTTGGATCAGGGTGTCACCAGATCTCCACCATTGATCCTCGTTGTGAGAGGGAAATTGGACCCCAGAACTACCAGGGATTTGCTTGCGAGGATTTCCAAAACGAGTCCAGTGTCCCATCGACATCCTAGGTGGGATGATATCCTCGGTGGGTCGATACCCCCAGTGGGTCAGGGTTACGATTTAAGGAGGTTAAGTCACATGTGAGTGATGTCACGATGACAAAGAATGTCGTGTGGCGACCAAAGTGCCACAGTGGTTGAAACTTGTTGGAGTTTGATTGTGCAGGGCGAGAGTGGGCCCAGTTGGGCATGAAGACCTTCAATTCAACGCCCTTGAATCCTTGTCATTAGATTTGAGCATCGGAAAATCTCTACCGTTGATTTCATAATTAAGCTCGGGAGGGATTTTAACGCCCTGGGGTACCAGAGTACAAGAACCCCAAAATATTTCCCAAGTTCGAGTTTGCCCCGATGGGGTAAGGTTCTAGGAAGGGTTCTAGCCCTCCCTTGTTAGTTTGTAAGAAGAGAAGAACATGTGCCAATGATGTTGGATGACATAGTCAAGACAATGCATAATGGATAGGCGTCAACACCTGAATGGAGAAACCTCATGCCCGATGATGACGGGTCACATGCTGGTTGGTCCACGTGTCAAGTGGATATTGTGTCACGTGTCAAGGTAATTCAAAGTTTTGGAGCAGTGATCTATATCAATTCATGGGTGCCACGTGTCAATCCTGGTGGCAAGTCATGACGGGGCCATGTGTCATGGGTGCCAGCTCAATCACCGGGTCAAGCCTTCAAATCTTGAGCTAATATAAGTTTACATGGGACCTAGTGCTCGAGTGATCCTAGTGGGTTGATCTCTTAGTGGCCCAGTCTACCAAACTGGGGTATCAGCTTGAGAGCACAATGTTAAAGGTTTACATGGACCTATTGGTCAGGTGAGCCCGGTGGGCCAATCCCCAGAATGTCAAATACCATAAGTAGTGTCAAATGTGGTGGGTCGGTCGTCAGTGCCACATCTGAAGCCATGTAAATTCCAAATGGGCCATGGGGGATTATATAAGTGTGATGGAGCCATGTGGTTGCGACGTGGTGATGTGGTGGTTTTTGGCTAAAGAAGGCCTGGGAACTTTATAATGCCATAACTTTTGATTCAAATCTCGATTTTGAGCATGGTTACAATCGTTGCAAAGATCTCAACAAGAAAAACTGGATTATGAAACCATCATTGGATTTTAGAGGCGATAAATAAAGGTGGTTTTGAGGAAAGAAAAGAGAAAAATTTGACACCCCAACAGCCTAAGAAAGGGCTAGGGGGTTGGGTATGTTACACTCCCACTGGCGTACAAATGTTTACATGTCAACATGTTGTTGTTGTTGATGCTCCTCCTCTCTTTATCGTCATCTCTGATTCACATACAACTATTGTTAGGCACGCACACACACACACACACACACACAATAAATTGAAATTATAGAACACACACATATATAAATAACTTACATTTAAAAAAATCTAAAATTTATTTTATTTTGCAAAACAAAATATAGAAGAGTAACTGGCTTGCCTAAAACAGAACCTATGCACCGTCCATGGTGTTCTATATTAGACAAACAACACAGTCATGTGATGTTGTTACTAACATGCACCGGTGCACCTTGTTTCTTGTCGCACCACCACGTATTTTAGTGGTGCATCCCATAAGATGCACCACACCGTTAAATTGTGAAATAATCATCCAGGTGTCATGCTCTTTACAACGCTAGTGTGTCTATTGTACCTAAAGGCATCACTAGGTTAAATTGTTTTTTGCAACTTGAGCAATGTGATGTGTTAATATGAACCCACCAGTGCTACCGTGTTATTGTAGCATCGACATTACATTTTGCGGTACGTTGGGTTCTATAGAGCACCAGTAATAGGGCGTCCAACAAAACACCCTAGGATATTAATTCATACAATATTTACCCAGTGTAGTTCTTTTAACCGTACCGATTCATTTCATTAACAAAGATGCATCGCTACGCTAAAATTTATGGCGCACAAAATTACTAATGCACTTTGTTAAACTGAAAGCACCGGTGCGCCCGTTTTACCAGAGCAATGACATGATGTTTAGTGGTGCGTTGTCTTTAATAACAAACTAGAGACGGGGCCTTACCAAAGATGCACTACTATGCTTATTTTTGAAAACATATCGTGGTGTGTATGGTTAGCGTTTATGCATCGGTGCTCCATGCTTATTGTCGCACCGCCACATATTTTGGTGGTGCCTCCAATAAGATGCATTGCACTAATAGATAATAAAAAAATTCATCATGATTCCACACTCTTTATAGCACCATTGCATTTGTTGGACCTGTTAGCGTTGGAAGTCACTCCTGGATTGCTTGCAGGAGCAGAGCCCGACACCCATCAGTTTAATGTCACGATTTGTTTATAAAGGGATGATCAAATGGAGATAATGGCTCGAACGATGTGGTTCCAACTCTGAAACTAGGCTAGGCATGCATGGGCAAGTGAGGTCTTAGATAACTTCAGACAGTGAGTTGTAGTAAGGGTGAGTAGGGGGAAGACTCGTATCAGAGAGATGAAAATTCATGTCATAAACATCAGGTTTCTAACAGGCTGTAGAAGAAGACATCTAAACGCAAGATCTTCTTACATTCAAACGCAGAAAACTAGAGAAAACAATAACGCCACAATAAATCCTTTATCATAACATAATTGCTATAATTCGTGCGAATCAGTTGAACATGAACTCTCTTAGCATGAGATGAAAACCAGATGGATTGAGAAGACTGTCTGTCATTAAACAAGAAATCTTACATACATGTGCCTAACCAGAGAACTAGAGTGTGTTAAAACTTTACAATCGGGAGCTCTGCTCTACCATCGATGCCTCACAAAATACAAAGACTGAGTTTATATATACTCAAAGAAAATTGCCTAACAGAGGCATGCTCAGTCGCCCAAGGCTTGGTGTCCCTTCAGTCAAACTCATACTGATATATTTCTTTAAGTTCCGCCTTAACTACGCATGGCTCCTGTAAGGAGGGTAGCTGAACCATTAAGTGTTGGGCTAGCGTGCCCAGACTTCTCTGTCGAGTTGAGGACTTCGGCATGGCGTCTTTGAGAAAATCAATACACAGGACTTCCTCGGGCAGACGGTTTGCCAGACCCTCCATCCCTCACTTAATGAATGAAAGGAGGTTTCAACCACCCGCTCTTGTTGTCATTTACTCCAGGCGAGAAACAGTATGGAGATCGGATCCGATGGCACTCGGAGACCGCGATGATCCTCTCTGTATCTGAACTCGACGCTTCGGCCTTTTTTACGCAGCTCCTCTCTTTTTCCAAGTGATCACGGACTGTGACCACGTGCCTATTCCCATGGCGCTTTTCGGTGTTCGTGAATATGAAGGGTTTGATCCTTGCTGATTGAAATCGCGATGAGCGATATGCCGAGATGGCTTAATCGCGCGCCAGGTGTCCGCTTCAAATGGACGACTGAGATTGCCCCCTGATACCGTGGGCCCAATCTTTAAAAGTCTTTTCCCTTTCGCGATTCGCGAGTTCGTGGGTCAAAGACCCTCGGTTCCCTTTTCTAAACTCCCGATCCCCGAGATAGCGATACGGGCAGGGCTCCCTTTCTGGTCAACGCTCTCCGCATGTAACCGTTGGCTAGGGCCCAAGTACTCGTGCCTCTCGCTACTCGAGACTTCGCGAGTTGGAGTATCAGACTTTGGCATTCTCCCTTCGCGAAGTCCCGAGACGCGATGGTCAGCGACGGTTGACCTACTCCGGAAACTTTCGTAACTCGGAATCTCATGCAATCAAAAGGATATGGTCCGCCCTTCGAACTTACGAACCCCGAGCTAGAGAAATAACACTACGCTTGAACTTCTTGCGATCAACGGCCCTCGTAACTTCGCGAGTGCCTCCTGAATGATTCCGACCGTTGACTTCCTTAAAACTTTAAGCGCTATACTTGACGCGACTCGGTTAATTTGCAATTACCCATCAATCGTTGTTCTGCTATGTCGTTGAATCCTTTCCACTGAAGAATGAAATGCCCACTCGCTTGATTTTAAGTCCGAAAAGGACTTCTTTTATGCGCTGCGCTTGGGCGCTCCTCGAGCAACCTGCAGACCTGTGTATCCCGACGCCAAAGATAAGAAATGTTGCTAACATTAGGCTCCATGGGGGATAGAGTCGTCCCTGTGATGCTCTAAGGACTCATTTTGCAGTTCCAGTGCCTTGTTATTGGGCTATGGATTCATTTACTAAGCCGAAACAATAAAAGTAAAAAACGAAGAACAAAAAGGACAATATTTACAAAACATAGGAGCCACCGCAGGCTCAGACGAAACATTTCTTAAGAAAATGCCCATTTACTGGGCTGCCGAAAACTTCTTCACCTTTCAAATCTTGCAACCGATATGTGTTATTTAAGAAAACCTCAGAGATTTTGAAAGGCCCGATCCACAGGGCTTCAAATTTGCCGTGTTTGCCCTTATCTTTTTTAGGAGCATCCCATTTTAGTACCAGGTCTCCTTACCGAAATTCTTCCTTCTTGGCCTTCTTATCGAAAACCTGCTTGATCCTTTGCTGATGATCCTGAATTTTGTCCATTACCTACTCTCTGGCCTGTTGGATTTCTACCAGTTGATGAATCCTTCTGATCATGTCATTGGGATATTCTTGATAATATTGGAAGAATTTCGCCACAGGAATGGCCAGCTGAGAAGGGAAGATAGCTTTTGCTCCGTAAACTAACTGGAAAGGGGAGATGGCTATAGATCTCTTTGTGGTCACCCGATCGGCCCATAGAGCAAATTTCAGCTTCGAGTTCCAAACCCTTTTGTTGTCTTCCAACGGTCTTTTGATGATCCTTATTAGGCTTTTGTTGGAGGACTCCGCTAAACCATTGCCCTGTGGATAATATGGGGGAGTGAATCAGTTTGATCCCGAACTGCTCACAGAACTTGGCTAATGGATCAGACCCGAAAGCGGCTACGTTATCAGTGACAATCTTACTTGGGCAACCGAACCTTGTGATGAGGTCCTCCAGGAACCCAATAATTACCTTGTGGGAAGAGCTCCTGGTAGGGATGGCTTCTATCCACTTAATAAAGAAATTTGTGGCCATCAGGATCCATATGTGCTGCCCACTGGAAGTAGGGTGGATTTCTCCAATAAAATCCAGGCCCCATTGCTGGAAAGGTCCCGAAACAACCACAGGCTACAAAGGCAGAGACTTGAGTTGTTGCTTTCCTGAAAATATTTGGCATGTGATACAGGCTCTAACTCCTCTATGGACATCAGCGAACAAGGTGGGCCAGTAGTATCTGGCTCTGAGAATTTTGTGGGTTGTAGTCTTCCAGGAATGGTGCCCTCCACATAGGTCGCTGTGAAACTTGACCATGATCCTGTCAGCTGCTTGTGGATCCATGCATTTTAAAAGCACCCCCAGGGGGTCTTTCCAGTATTAAATTTGATCAATAAGGCAGTACCTGATTGCCCCGAGCTTAAGAGCTCCTGCTTTGTTTCTTTGCAGGCCATCTGGGGGCCGCAACTCCTGCAAAAAATATATGACATCCTTATACCAAGGACATCGAGCCAATGGGGGCTCTCTTTGAGGGTCTGTTTCAAACAGCTGACCTCACTGAATTCCTGAGCATTCGTTCATGAAATTTACCCCCAAATCTTGGCAATTGGCTTCAGCCAGCATCTTGGCTAAGCCTTGAGCTTTGATCAATTTGGTAGGCCTTATTTCCAGGTCAAATTCCAGGATCTTGGCTATCCATTTACTCCTCTTCCCATCAATGTCAGGTTGTACGAGGATGTCCTTCACAGAGGCTGAAGGAACGTATGCGATCACCTTTGAGTGCAGGACATAGACCCTGAAAGATTTGAGAGCTTTCACTAAGGCATAGGCCTGTTTCTCCATGATTTCATATCTGACCTCTGCATCTCTTAACGCCTTGCTGAAGAAGTCAATGGGCTGCTCTTGCCCCTCCTCATTTCTCTGCAACAAGACCTGCTACTGTATCAAAAGAAGCGAAGGAGAAAATTAGGAAATCTTTCCAATAGTCAGGATTGATCAGCATTGGTGCCTCAGTCAATGCCTTTTTTATTTGGACAAAATATTCCCTGGGTTCAGCGGTCCATTTCACTTCATTTCCCTTCTTGAGCATGGTTGTGATGTGTTTCACCAGCTCCGCGAAATTCGAGATGAATCTCCTGAGAAAATTAATCTTCCCCAAAAAGGCTTGAACTTCCTTCTTCGACCTAGGAAGCGACAAGGTCCGATTTGCCTCCACTCTGCTAGGATCAATCCTCACTCCTTCTGCTGATACTATATGGCCTAGTAGCTTCCCCTCCTCCATTGCAAACAAGGATTTCTTGGGGTTCAGGGAAAGGCCGAATCTTCGACATTTTGAGAAGACTTTCCTCAGGTGACAGCAGTTCTCTTTGTCGGACCTCGAGAAGACTATGATGTCATCCAGATAGATCACCACGAACCGATCTTTCTCTCCGATGAAGGCTATGTCCATGTCTCGCTGAAACATCGCTCCCGCATTCATCAGTCTGAATGGCATTTTGGCATACATGAATGTGCCCCAAGGAGTGGTGAAGGTTGTCTTTTCTCTGTCTTCAGGCATGACCGATATCTGATTATAACCAGAGAAACCATCGATCATGGAAATCCTAGATGCACCGGTTACCCTCTGCAATATGTGCTCCATGTTGGGCAGGGGATAATTATCTTTCTTTGAGCTCATGTTCAGGTTCCTGAAGTCGACACAGAGCCTGATTTCTCCGCTTTTCTTCCTTACCGGAACCAATTTGACCACCCAATCAGAATATCTCAAGGGGAGGATGATCTGGGCCTCCAACAACTTCTTTACCTCTTTCTCCATGACAGGCAGCAACATGGGATTTATCTGTCTTAGCTTCTGCCTAAACGGCTTAGCCTCCTCTTTCAGTGGGATCTTGTGTTCAATGACAGATGTGTCATATGTCTTGAGGTCTTCGTAAGTCCATGCAAACACATCAGCGAATTCTTTCAGCAACTCAGTATATTCATCCCTCTGCTCTGTGGTCAAACTCCTTGACAGCTTGACAAATTTAGGCTCCTCATGTGTGCCAATGTTGCACTCGGCTGTATCAGCATATTCATCTGAAACCCTACCCTTCACTGCCACATCATTCCCATCGAACAATCTTTCTAAAGGAATAAGTCCCCTCATAATGTGATTGTTGGGTCGCTGAATGATCTGGTGGTTTGCAATTTTATTTAGAAACACCTCAGAGTGAGGGATTTCCTCTGTATGAGGATCCTGATCAATGTGCAACGTAGAAAATTCATCAACAGATTGGAGAAATCTTTCGATTTCCAGATCATCTTCGAATACCTTCTAATGCTTGACATTGTCTGGTACAGAGGGCCTATATTTTATCTCAACATCAAAGTAAACCATAGGCGGTAGAGGAACTTTGAGCAAACTAGCTGAGACAACTAAAGAATCGGCCACAACATTATCCTCCCTTCGAATAAAAGATATATTGAAGGCTGAGAAGAAATTGTCAATTAGGTCCCACGCTTCATTCCTATAATTTCTAAGTCGAGGATGTTTAGCTTGATAAGCACTTTTGATCTTTTGGACCACCAACTCTGCATCTCCAAACACTGCTACCTCCTGAATTCCCATTTCCCTTGCAGCTCTTAATCCTAGGACAAGGGCTTCATACTCTGCCACATTGTTGGTGGTTTCAAATTCTAATTTGTATGACAGAGATACGGTTTCCTGAGCAGGTGACACAAAAAACACCCTAGCACCAATGCCTTCCCTGGAACAGGCTCCATCAAAAAACATTTTCCAAACGGGGGTGATGGAAGGAGGAAGTTTGCGAGGAGAGGTGAGTTGCTTTCTAAGTTCAAGAAGGGGCTCGGGAGCATGAGTGAGTTGGAGTAAACTAGAACCTAAATCAGTGTCTAAGGCAAAAATAGGATGGTTGGTAGGATCGGCTTCATCACTGATTATATAGGCCAACTGGGCTTCCCTATATAGCCTCCTATGTTCTCCCACAAACACCGGGATAGTAGGATAGGTTAGGTCCATCTACAAGGTTCCCCCCAGTCTTTTTATCCAAGATCTTGATAACAACATACTGAACTTGGGGGGGACATCGGCCACTACAATATCCATGACCACACTTTTCATGGGTAGCTGAAACAAGGTCACGACCAGGTCTTTGATAACTCCTAGACACTTAACTCTCCTGGAGTCGAAGGAATAGAGGTCATGATAGGCTCAGGTGACTTCTAGTCCTAGCTCTTCCATGACAGTTTTGGGCATGAGGTTGTGAGAAGCCCCTGAGTCCATCAAGCAGTTGTGCAGTACCTTGTCATGTATGTTCAAGGAGGTGTAGAAGGGAGGGGATGAGTCATTCATGTCTTCTACCATGGGGCCTAGGACAACTGTCGGCCTTTCGTCTTGGAGGTTTATGGAGTTTGCAGGAGTGAATGAGGCTTCGTACTGCAAAAGATCAGAGAAGTGCTTTTTAAATTCTTCATGTTTAATTAGCTCGGTGAGGGGCACATGGATTCTAATCTTTTGAATCTCATGTTCGAAATTAAAAGAAGATGCAAGATTTGGGATTTATCTTACTTCGGGAGCATGGTTCTGAATAATAAGAGAGAGGGGTTGGGTCTTCTTACCTTTTTGGTTGTCTGTTGCTTCATTAGCAGGCTTCTTTGTTCTGGTGAGCTGCTCAGGGACATCAGGTGTTACTGCTTTCTTCTGGGACCTCAGGTCATACTTGCCTTGGCCGCCACTAGTCTTGTCTCCCTTGCTCAGCTCATTTAGTTGACTGTCCATGAGAGACTCCTCGTATGCTGATTGGGTGAGATGAGGAAAAGGACGGGTGTCTCTGAAGCAATGGATTTCATGATCGGGCTCATCTGTTTCCCCTTCTTCTTCCTCGGCCATAAAATTGTTTTGGAAAGGGGCTTGAATCTTCTAATCTTCTCTGTCTCTTCCCCTTTCCTTTTGCACAGTCGGGGAAGTAATATGGTTTGGCCTCCTGAAACCTCCTTTATTTTCAGTGTTTTGAGGGCCCTTGTATGCTTGCCTCCCCTCCACCTTCATTCTCACCATCTCTGCAGACAGAGATTTCACCATTTTGGTCAGCTCATCCACTTGAGGGTGGGACACCAATGGGCCAGAAGTTGAGGCTTCCAACCTTCCCTTTCTTCTGTCTGCGTCGGCCTTGTTCCTCAGTCTGTCAGCTGCTAATACATTAGATTCCACTTCTATGGCCGCATATTTCATTTGAGATAAGGAGGTAGCTCTTCTTTCTCTCAACAACAGGCAGAAATCGGGGCCAAACGCACTAACATAAGAAATTTTGGTCGAGGCTTCTGAAGGCTTTATTTCGGCAGGGATTTTATTATACATCTTATTGAATATTTTGGAGAAGTCAGAGACAGAATCTCCATCCACCTTCTTCAAAGACCCGAACTCTATCATGTAATACATGAAATCTTTCCTATATCCCCACTGCCTCAGGAAAGCACCATCCAGAGCTTCAATCTCAGCAATAGACCCTGGAGATAATTCTCTAAACCACTTCCTCACTTCACCATCCAGGATCTGGACGAAGACTCTCATCCAGACATCTTCATTTTCAATGTTGAGGTTTTCTGCATAACTGTAGAAAGCAGCCAGGTGCTCTTCGACAGTTATGTCTCCTTCCCCAGTGAACTTGGGCATGTATTTCAAGTAATCTCCAGCAGGGAGAGGATTCATCGGATGAGTTAGGATTAAGGGGGCGTATCTGGCAGCGACTATGGCGTCCATTCTATTCAGAGGGGGATTAGCACTAGCCATAGGAATATTAGGTGGAGGAGAACTATGAGGAGAAGGAGATCATGAAAGGGTTATTGGGAATGAGTCCCGAAGTGGAGTGGGAAACAAGAGGGGATTTAAGGAGAAGGCTAACGAGCTCAAGTCAGAAGGTGCTTCTCTTTGCGCAGGAGTAGTAAAGATATGAGTGGGGAAATCTTTTACGTTCCTGGGTCTACGCCAAGGTACAGTTTCAGGGGAGAGGGGAGTGACAAGGTCTTGTCCCTTCGGTCCCAGACCAGGAGAGGAAAACCCAATAGGAACACTCCCGAAATTCAGGAAACGGAAAACTCCAGGAACAGGTATGTCAGGAAACTGAGGAGAAGAAAAAGGAGTTCCCACAGACGGATATGGTGGATTACCTGGTTTGGTGGTGGACGCTTCTTCTTCAGAGGCCTTTCCCTTCCTGAGCACCGCTTCTGGATCTGTTTCAGGCGTAGCTAGAGGCAACTATGGATGAGACCGCGTATGCATGCCTCTGAAAGCCACAATTAATACAATAGGTTTTCCCCAGCGAAGTCGTCACAATGGAGTCGTCAGGTGCACAACAACAATCTTGATCATTCTGATATCTGATGCACCTTTAGAATCAGTTAATCTTTGTCGTTCAATCCCGGGGAAAATATTCAACTTCGTCCCCGGCAACGATGCCATAAATGTTAGCGTCGAAAGTCACTCCTGGATTGCTTGCAGGAGCAGAGCCCGACACCCATCAGTTTAATGTCACGATTTGTTTATAAAGGGATGATCAAATGGAGATAATGGCTCAAACGATGTGGTTCCAACTCTGAAACTAGGCTAGGCATGCATGGGCAAGTGAGGTTTAGATAACTTCAGACAGTGAGTTGTAGTAAGGGTGAGTAGGGGGAAGACTCGTATCAGGGAGATGCAAAGTCCTGTCATAAACATCCGGTTTCTAACAGGCTGTAGAAGAAGACATCTAAACGCAAGATCTTCTTACATTCAAACGCGGAAAACTAGAGAAAACAATAATGCCACAATAAATCCTTTATCATAACATAATTTCTATAATTCGTGCAAATCAGTCGAACACGAACTCTCTTAGCATGAGATGAAAACTAGATGGATTGAGAAGACTGTCTGTCATTAAACAAGAAATCTTACATACAGGTGCATAACCAGATAACTAGAGTGTGTTAAAACTTTACAATCGGGAGCTTTGCTCTACCATCAATGCCTCGCAAAATACAAAGACTGAGTTTATATATACTCAAAGAAAATCGCCTAATAGAGGCGTGCTCAGTCGCCCAAGGCTTGGTGTCCCTTCAGTCAAACTCGTACTGATATCGTTCTTTAAGTGCCACCTTAACTACGCATGGCTCCTATAAGGAGGGTAGCTGAACCATTAAGTGTTGGGCTAGCGTGCGCAGACTTCTCTGTCGAGTTGAGGACTTCGGCATGGCGTCTTTGAGAAAATCGATACACAGGACTTCCTTGAGCAGACGGTTTGTCAGACCCTCCATCCCTCACTTAATGAATGAAAGGAGGTTTCAACCACCCGTTCTTGTTGTCATTTACTCCAGGCAAGAAACAATATGGAGATCGGATCCGATGGCACTCGGAGACCACGATGATCCTCTGGTATCTGAACTCAGCGCTTCGGCCTTTTTTACGCAGCTCCTCTCTTTTTCCAAGTGATCACGGACTGTGACCACGTGCCTATTCCCATGGCGCTTTTTGACGTTCGTGAATATGAAGGGGTTGATCCTTGCTGATCGAAATCGCGATGAGCGATATGCCGAGATGGCTTAATCGAACGCCAGGTGTCCGCTTCAAATGGATGGTTGAGATTGCCCCCTGATACTGTGGGCCCAATCTTTAAAATTCCTTTCCCTTTCGCGATTCGCGAGTTCGTGGGTCAAGACCCTCGACTCCCTTTTCTAAACTCTCGATCCCCGAGATGGTGATACGGGCAGGGCTCCCTTTCTGGTCAGCGCTCTCCACATGTAACCGTTGGCTAGGGCCCAAGTACTCATGCCTCTCGCTACTCGGGACTGCGCGAGTTGGAGTATCAGACTTTGGCATTCTTCCTTCGCGAAGTCCCGAGATGCGATGGTCAGCGACGGTTGACCTCCTCCGGACACTTTCGTAACTCGGAATCTCGCGCAATCAAAAGGATATGATCCACCCTTCGAACTTACGAACCCCGAGCTCGAGAAATAACACTGCGCTTGAACTTCTTGCGATCAACGACCCTCGTAACTTCGCGAGTGCCTCCTGAAGGATTCCGACCGTTGACTTCCTTAAAACTTTAAGCACTATAATTGACGTGACTCGGTTAATCTGTAATTACCCATCAATCGTTGTTTTGCTATGTCGTTGAATCCTTTCCACTGAAGAATGAAATGTCCACTCACTTGATTTTAAGTCCGAAAAGGACTTCTTTTATGCGTTGCGCTTGGGCGCTCCTCGAGCAACCTGCAGACCTGTGTATCCCGACGCCAAAGACAAGAAATGTTGCTAACAGGACCTATGGGCACTGCTAGGTTAAATTGTTTTATTGCAACTTAAGCGGTGTGATGTGTTATTATTAACGCATCGATGATACTATGATATTCGACCACTGATGTTATGCTCAGCAGTGCATTGTGAAGCATAGAGCACCAGTCACTGGGCATCCAATGCAACGCCTCTCTATGCCAAGTCGGTCAATATACATCCTAGTGCGGTTGTGTAAACAACACCGGTGCATTTTGTTACAATGGTTGCACTACTACATTAAATTTTTATGAATCGTAAATTTAGCAATGCACTTAACTAAATGGAATGTTTCGGTGCAGGGAGGAACCAAGGACGCATCAGTTACGGGGTGTCCCAAAGGACAATGTGTTTTGCTTTTAAAATTTATTGCACTGCACTTCCTTGAATGGCACGAATACATACATTTATATTAGACGCACCAAAGGCAATGTTCACTGTGAATCTAACATAGGATGCATCACTTTGGGGCGAGTCGAAGCGTTCAATCGCACCATACGGATTTGGAAAAAAAAAAAGTGAAAAAAAATGCCAAATTTCAAGCTAAATTCAAATTTTAATTGGATGAAAATGAAAATGTGAAGGTAATAAACAATTTACTTGGAATATTATTTCCTGAGGAGGCATGGTTTCACCATTGAGAGGAAATGAAAATTCATGGTATTTCCAAAATTTAAAAATGTGTGGAATCTAACAATGGAGCTATCCAAATCGTTGTAGAGCACCAAAAACAGGGTGTCTATTGAAGGAGGGTGAGCATTGATGCTTGCTTGAGAGTTTGGAAGCACAGGATGAAGTGTAATAATGAAAATGTATTTGGTAATTTTTTTTATTTACCCTACCGTAGTACGCCTGACGACAGTGATGCGCATCTGTGCATAATTTTCCACGACACTGATGCACTTTTATCAGTGCTTGTTATTTTTGTTATAACGTTTAACAATGTGTTTAAACATTGAAGCACCGATGCATTATTGTTTATGTGCGCACCAGTGTGTATGGACCTTAAAGGAACACTGAGGACAGAACCTCCACAAAAACCTGTAGTGTCCCTCCTCCGCTAACAACCTCCTCTATAAACAAAGAAGGGGTATATTTTTCAGGAAGGTTCCGTAAAAACCTCTGCAAGAAGATGTTCTCCTTGTAGTGTTTTTTTGCATATTGAAATACTTTTACTAGGTACGTAAAGGGACTTGACTGTTATGGAAGATGAGTGAGGCATAAGCTATTCGACTAATAGGAGGAGGGTGAGGTGCATTAAGTGTGAATATCGACAAAGGAGGTCGAGGTATGAGGTAAGTTAAGTCGCTCGACCATGCTAAGTGAGTTAGTAGGGAGTTGGGTATTTGTCCCTTGCTTTGTTTGGCTACCAAACTACAGGAAGTTCCTAAAGATATCGGTTGTGCTTTTATCCTTTTCGGTGAAGCGAGGGGAAGGTTCCCATTTGTTCTTTCAATGATTTTTCTAACTCATTGTGCATTATGATCATTTTTGTAATTTTACTACACTTTTGAGACTTCAAATGTTCATATATTTGTCATATGAACTTTGATTGATGTGATTTTTTTAAGTGGACATTTTCCAAGAGATATTCATATTTTTAGTTTTTGTATTCAATGATCGCGATTATGGGGACAATTTTGTGTACACTGCCATTTTTTAAGACTTTTAGAGGTGTTTTTTTAAAAACTACCCCTAAAATTTGATCCTTGAGACATTCAAGACCAGTTTTGAAATGACTACTTTTATCACTAGTACAAAATGACAAATTTGTGATAACAGAACCAAAAAAGTTAGTTACGATTTTATTTATAAGTTAAACACTACTAAATTTGAGCAATTTGGATGGATTTTGAGTGAGTAGCTATATATGACCAACATAAACTACTAATATTGATAGAGGATAAACCTATGCAACTAGAAAATGACCACATGAATATAAATTAGTAGTATTTCTTACTTATATGTAATTCAATTTTAGTAGTGTAGTCATTTTACCGTGCTTTATTATATTGATTACGACTGTTCATGTCAAATTCAAATTTGCAGTATGCATGGATGTGTTAGTCGTGCTTTGTGACACCACACCCAAATTATGTACAATATAATTATTTACATCATGAATTGCAACTTGATACTAGCCCACATTTCACCTAGCTTCATGTCAGCCATGACCAAAAACAATTATTTTTTCTCAAATTTGTATATATTTCAATCCAAATTTGACTAGGGTTGCTTATATGGGATCAAGTGGTTGAGCATTGTACATCAATTCATCTTCAATCAACAACATATAACCTACGATATCTTATAATTCAATGTCACCAAATTGATGTTATATGTCATTGACACGCCTTGCCTGATGACTATGTTGTGTTAACAATTTACCCTATCGTTGGCTCCAAATTCAAACAAATTACCTATGACCTACAAGGAGAAAACTAACTCTCTCTCTCTCTCTCTCTCTCTCTCTCTCTCTCTCTCTCTCTCACACACACACACACACACACACACACACAATAGTGAGCTCAAGTTCCATCTTACCATACTAGTGTGTGTGCGTGCATGCACATGTGTGTGTATACATATATATGTGTATGTATGTACACACACACACACATATTAGTGAGATCAAGCGCCATCATACCATACTAGTGTGTGTGTGTGCATGCGTGTGTGTGTACATATATATATGTATGTATGTATGTATGTATGTACATACATGCATACATACACATATGTGTGTGTACATATATATGTGTATGTATGACATACATACATACATACATACATACATTGTTGGGAACCAAATATCAAAATAGCATAAAAAAACCTCATAACAAGTACTCAACGCCTTGAAAAAGATAGAATTTCAGATAATAAGCCTCTTCGAAGGGGTAACCTCCTTATACACCACATAAATTTCCAAATGAAAAGGTCTCATTGGTATATATAGGAGACTAGGAGATACAATTACAACTAATGGACCTAAGCCGACATAAATAAAATAACATTACTAATGTAATATGCCCCAATTAAGGGGTATCGTGCCACTATTTAGGGCTTAACATGCCCCTCCCATTCAGACCAGTATTTTCCACAACGCTTGAGTAATTCTGGATGATATTGTATAAAAGACTCATCTTCGCAAGTGGAATCTTCAGCGGGTAGTTTCCTCCACTTAATGAGATACTACGAAATGGATCTATTCCTCAGCTGGAGAATTATTGTGTCGGTGATAGCTTCATTCTCCAATATGATTTTTCCTTCCTCGTCAAGTTCTGGCAATATAGTTTGAACTGGGATCTTCTCACCTATAACCTTCTTTAAGGATGAAACATGGAAAATTGGGTGTACTCATGAAGATGCAGGCAACTCCAATTTGTATGTCATAGTACCAATATTTTGCAACACCTTATAAGGGCCATAGTACTTTGGTGATAATGTATTATCCTTCTTAGCTTGCTCAAGGGACATCTGTTTGTATGGTTGTAGTCTTAAAAATACCCAATCCCCTACTTCAAAACTTCTTTCACTATAATTTTGATTTGCTTGTTGTTTCATGTGATTCTATGCCATGGTCAGACTTTCCTTTAAAAGTTGGAGAACTTGTTGTTGATGTTCAATGTGATCTTCCACTGCTTGAAACTTAGATTTTTATTTTAGAGAAGAAGTTATGGAAGGTGGGTGGTATCCATAGAGTGCCATAAATGGTGTCATTTTTGTTGCAGTATGAAAGGAAGTGTTATACCATCGGTCTGCCAAGGGTAACCATTTGAACCATTGTGTTTGTTTATCAGAGACAAAGCAACAAAGGTATGCTTTCAAACATTTGTTTACTATCTCGATTTGTCCATGAGATTGAGGATGATAGGATGAGCTATGAACCAATTGAGTACCCAAACAAGAAAATAATTATGTCCAAAAATGTCCAGTGAAGATGGGATCTCTATCACTTACAATAATCTTTGGGCTTCCATGTAGCTTTTGAGTTGTCTCCATGAATGCGGTGGCAACTCTATTGGCTTTGAAAGGATGAGAGAGTGAACAAAAGTGTGTGTACTTCCTCAGTCTATCAACAATCACCATGATGACACTCTTTCCTTCGGACTTCAGTAACCCTGTGATGAAATCCATGGAAACCTTCTCCCAGCGTTGACTTGGGATGGCTAATGGTTGTAAAAGACCTAGGGTATTAATTGTTTCCACCTTATTTTGTTGGCAAACCAAACATTTTTCCACAAACCTTTGAAAATCAGTTTTAAGGCCATCCCAAAAAAAATCTTTCTTGACCCTATGATAGGTTTTCAAAAATCTCAAGTGCCCTCCTACCGAAGAGGTGTGCAATTCCAATAGTACCTTTTGTTTGAGTTGGGAGTTCTTACATAAATATAACCGATATTTGTACCATAGTGAATCATTTTTCCATGTAAATGTATATGATGCACTGGAATCCTACTGCAACCTTTGAATGAGAGTCCACACGTTTTCGGCATTTTTCCATTCATCCCTCGCTTCTATTATCCAATCAAGTTGGATGATCGAGATAGATTATAGAAAGGCCTCAACTTCTTCAT
The DNA here is from genome assembly GCA_009831015.1 of Picea engelmannii. Lineage (NCBI taxonomy): Eukaryota > Viridiplantae > Streptophyta > Pinopsida > Pinales > Pinaceae > Picea > Picea engelmannii. Next base: position 54,963 of record ML801643.1, read on the forward strand.
CCTTTCTTGAGAGTGCATCTTCCACAACATTTTGGTTCCATTTTTTATAGATGATTTCAAAATCATAACCCAACATCTTGGTCACCCATTTTTGTTGTTCTTCTGAAGATAGGCTTTGTTCCAAGAAGTATTTAAGACTATCATGATCTATTTTGACCTTGAAGTGCCTACTTAATAGGTAAGGGTGCCATTTCTTCAATGCATGTAGTATTGCCATCATTTCCTTCTCATAAATGGGTTTGTGTTAGTTGTTTCCCTTGAGTGTTCGACTTTCAAAATCAAGGGGCCTTCCTTATTGCATTAGACCAACACCAATGTCATTTCCCGAGGCATCACATTCCAGAATAAATGTTTTTGTGAAGTCTAGTGTGGTCAAAACAGGAACTTTGCACATTGCCTCTTTAAGTTGTTCAAAAGCTTGAGTTTCCTCTGGAGTCCATGAAAATGGATCCTTCTTAGTTAATGTCATGAAAGGTGTTGATATTCTTCCATACTTCCGAACAAACTTGCGGTAGTAACCTGTCAAAACCAAAAATCCTCTAAGATTCTTTAATGTTTTGGGAATTGGCCAGTCCATCATGGCCTTAATCTTGTTAGGGTCTACCTTGACACCTTCAAGAGATACAATATGACCCAAATACTCTACCTCCTTCACCCCAAAGAAATATTTGGATGGGTTGGCATATAGTTGTTGCTCCTTTATTAGTTGTAGCACCTTGTCAACATGTCACACATGATCCTCCCAAGACTTGCTATAGATTAGTATATCATCAAAAAATACTAACACAAATTTTCGAAGGAAGGGCTTGAAAATGGAATTCATCAACCCTTGGAATGTGGAAGGTGCATTCGTAAGGACAAAAGGCATGACCAAAACTTCATAATGGCCTTCATGAGTTCAAAATGTTGTTTTTGGGATATATGCTTCCTTCATTCTAATTTGATGATACCCTGAACGGAGATCCAACTTTGTGAAATAGATTGCTCCATGTAGTTCATCTAACAATTCATCAATGATGGGAATGGGAAACTTATATTTAATAGTGATCTTGTTGACCTCTCTATAATATGGACACATATGCCATGAGCCCTCTTTCTTGAGTACCATTACCACCTGTGCAAACTAAGAACTTTGGCTAGGTCTAATAATGCCATCCTCTAACATTTATTCAACCATACACTTAATTTCACTCTTTTGGGAATAAGGGTATTTGTAAGGCCTAATGTTAGGAGGAACACTCCCAGGAATTAGGTGAATAACGTCATCATGATTTCGAGTGGGTGGAAGACCTTTGGGAATATCTTCAAATACTTTGGAATGCTTATCAATGATCCCTTGGAGATATAGGGGAATAGATGGCTTAGTTGTTTGAACATCCAGTGAGCATGGTTGTACAATTACACCTTGATGCCCATTTTTCAATAATTGTGTCATGCCATTAGAGCTTATCACCTTACTAGGTTTCCCTATGATACCCCTTAACTCAATTTATTTTCCTTTCAATGAAAATTTCATGAAAATTTATTGAAAATGAAAGGCCATTGTCCCTAATGATTGTAACCATTGGACTCTTAGTACAACATGAGCACCACCCATGGGTATAGAAATCATTGGACTATTCATTACATATTCCCCCATAGTAAGATTGATCTTATTGCATTTTCCTGAGGAATTGATAGTTCCTCCATCTACAATCATTACTTGAAACTTTGGTGTTGGATATATAAAGCAATTTAGAGCTTTGTCTAATTTATAGCGAATGAAATTATGAGTACTACCAAAGTCAATTAGGACTATTTACTTTTTCTTTTTGATATATCCTTCGATCTTGAGGGTTTGAGGAGTGCTAATTCTAGCCAATGCATGACATGATATCGTGGGAGTCAACTCTTCAGAAGAAATCTCTTCTACGTTTTCATCTTGAGATGGTTCTTGTTCTTCTTCTTCTTCCTCTTCACAATCTATGTATACTAATTTCTTCTCACCACACTTATGTCCCTTACTGTACTTGTTGTCACAATTAAAGCATACACCTTTTGCTTTTCTTTCCTCCAATTTTTTAGGTGTCAACCTTGTAGGTTGAGGTGTTTTAGAAGAAGGAACATTATTCTCTCGATAGATGTTGGGAGTGGTCCTTCTAGTAGCCATAGCCATATTTTTACTTTCAACATTTCTCGCCACCTTGAATGCATTCTCCAATTATTTGGGTTCCCAAAGGCGAACCTCATGTTGAATGTTATCCTTTAAAGTTCCTATGAATACATCAATCAATTGCTCATCTGGAATATCTATTACCTTTATATTCAATCTTTGGAAGTTCTCAATGTGCTCTGTAACTGAACCCTTTTGTTTGAGATTTATCAATTGGCTAAAGAAGGTATTGCTCCTTGTATCCTCATAGTATGCTATGATTTCTTCCATGAAAATTGTCCAAGTGACGAGTGATTTGCAAGAACAAAGCCATCGATACCACACAAATTGATTGGGATCTAAATATAAAGAAGCAATTTGTACCTTTTGTGTATGTGGCACATCATGTAGATCAAAGAATTGCTCCATCTGAAGTATCCATGTGATTGGATCCTTGCGATCAAACTTCCTCATATCGATCTTAGGAAAGTGGTTGTTAAGAACAAAATATCAATATAGCATAGAAAAACCTCAGAATAAGTACTCACAAATTGATTGGGTTCTAAATATAAAGAAGCAATTCGTACCTTTTGTGTATGTGGCACATCGTGTAGATCAAAGAATTTCTCCATCTGAAGTATCCATGTGATTGGATCCTTTCCATCAAACTTCCTCATATCGATCTTAGGAAAGTGGTTGTTAAGAACCAAATATCAATATAGCATAGAAAAACCTCAGAATAAGTACAAATGTTATTTGTACTTGTTGTCGCAATTAAAGCATAAACCTTTTGCTTTTCTTTCCTCCAATTGTTGAGGTGTCAACCTTGTAGGTTGAGGTGTTTTACAAGAAGGAGCATTGTTCTCTCGATAGATGTTAGGATTGGTCTTTCTAGTAGCCATACCCATATTTTTACTTTCAACATTTCTTGCCACCCTAAATGCATTCTCCAATGATTTGGGTTCCCAAAGGCGAACCTCATGTTGAATGCTATCCTTTAAACTTCCTATGAATACATCAATCAAGTGCTCATCTGGAATCTATGTTACCTTTATATTCAATCTTTGGAAGTTCTCAATGTGCTCGGTAACTGAACCCTTTTGCTTGAAATTTATCAATTGGATAAAGAAGGTATTTCTCCTTGTATCCTCATAGTGTGTTATCATTTCTTCCGTGAAAATTCTCCAAGTGACGAGTGATTTGCGAGAACAAAGCCATCGATACCATACAAATTGATTGGGTTCTAAATATAAAGAAGCAATTTGTACCTTTTGTGTATGTGGCACATTATGTAGATCAAAGTATCGCTCCATCTGAAGTATCCATGTGATTGGGTCCTTGCCATCAAACTTACTCATGTCGATCTTAGGAATGTGGTTGGTCTTCAACCCAAAGTTTAAGTTTCTCCATTCTTGATTTGTATTCCTTGTGTCCTCATCATGAATTTCATGGGATATATTTTCACTTTCAGTTGTCCTTTCTATTTGGAATTTTTTCAATCCTTCCATGATCTCCCTTTTAAACCATCCATCTTAGTATTCATTATTGCCTCCAATTTAGCTTCAGTTGAATCCATCATCCCTTGTAGTTCATCTTTTGTCACTGTCTTCTTTTGTAATTCGTTTATGTCCCTACACATTTCTTCACCTTCATCAAGAGTCCAAGTAGGACTGCCTGGAAGCTTATTTGGTGTAGAAGTTCCCTTTTTTGGTGGCATGTTGGCCAAGTATCACTTTTAAACCTTGATTTTGAGGTGGTTATGCTAGACAATCTTTCTTATGTTGTATCTCCAAATTTTCAGCCCTTCTGGGTATGAAAAAATATTTTTTGTAGTTCTCTGATATTTCTTCTCTGCAATGCCACGGGTCTGATCAAAATTGGATGTGCCAAGTGGAATTTACGGTAACTTCCCCACAACTTGTTGATTTTTGGCCTTTCCAGGAGATCTCACTTATATAGTGTGCCTCACACAAAATAATTGTTATAAAATTCTGAAAATTGTACCAGAAATACTAAGGACTGTCCATTATCTAATGCAACTAGTCTCACTCAATTTGGATACTCTAGGAAGAAGTTATGATTATTTTACCCGGAGCACCTTCTTGAGGCTAGTCAAATACCCTATCTTCCATAAGGTGTATCTACAAATGTACGATGAACCAGAAGTTGGACTTTTTATCACAGATACCTTAATAATTTCTGTGAATAACCTCCATATTTCATGGTCTGAAATGTTACAGAAAATTTTGTATAGCGAAAATTTCGCGATGACTCAATTCAGGATGATTCCAGAACCCTATCTTACACGGGTTGTATCTATGAAAGTATAAGGCCTCATGAGCTGAAATTTTAATCCAACATACTTTGATCCATCTACTAAATACCCTCCAAGGGGTTCCTTTTGAAATGTCATATAAAAATAATTACCAAGGTGTCTCAGATGTAGCAGCGAAACCCCAAGACCTTGAGCTATGATACCATATGTTAAGAACCAAATATCAATATACCATAGAAAAACCTCAGAATAAGTACTCAACGCCTTGAAAAAGAGAGAATTTCATATAATAAACCTCTTCAAGGGGGAAACCTCCTTATACATCACATAAATGTCCAAATACAAGATTATTCCAAATGAAAATGTCTCCTTGGTATATATATGAGACTAGGAGGTACAATTATAACTAATGGACCCTAGCCGACATAAATAAAATAACATTACTAATGTAATATGCCCTAATTAAGGGGTAATGTGCCACTATTTACGGCTTAAATGTGGTTGGTCTTCAACCCAAAGTTGGAGTTTCTCCATTCTTGATTCATCTTCCTTGTGTCCTCATCATTAATTTCATGGGATACATTTTCAATTTCAAGTGTCTTCTCTATTAGGAAATTTTTCAATCCTTCCATGATCTCCCTTTTTAAACCATCAATATTAGTATTTATTGCCTCCAACTTAGCCTCAGTTGAATCCATCATCCCTTGTAGTTTATCTTCACCTTCATCAAGAGTCCAAGTAGGACTATCTAGAGGCTTAATCGGTGTAGAAGTTCCCTTTTTTGGTGGCATGTTGGCCAAGTATCACTTTTAAACCTTGATTTCGAGGTGGTTCTGCTAGAAAATCTTTCTTCTACTATATCTCCAAAATTTCGGCCCTTCTGGATCTGAAAATTTATTTTTGTAGTTCTCTAATACGTCTTCTCTGCAATGCCACAAGTCTGATCAAAATTGGATGTGCCAAGTGGAATTTATGGTAATTTCCCCACAACTTAATGATTTTTGTCCCTTCCAGGAGAGCATACGTGTAAAGTGTGCCAAGATCACAATATTTGATATTTGACTCCAAAACTTGTACCAGAAATACTACAGACTGTCCACTATCCAATGCAACTAGTCTCACTTAATTTGGATACTCACTGAAGAAGATATCATTGTTTTACCTGGAAGACATGTTTGAGACTAGTTAATATGACTAGTGAGATACCCTATCTTGCACAGGGTGTATCTACAAAAGTAGGATGACCCAGAAGAGGAATTTTTTTATCACAGATACCTTGATAATTTATATGAATATCCTCTATATTTCAGGGTCTGAAATGTTACAAAAAAAAATTATAGCTAAAACTCTGCGATGACTAAATTCAGGATAATTCGAGAACCCTATCTTACACAGGCTATATCTCTGAAAGTATAAGGCCTCAAGAGCTAAAATTTGAACCCCGTGTACCTTGGTTCGTCTGATAAATATACTCCAAGGGGTTCCTTCTGAAATGCTATAGAAAAAAAGTTATAGAGAAAATTCCAAGGTATCTCATATGTAACAACGAAACCCCAAGACCTTGAGCTCTGATACCAAATGTTAGGAACCAAATATCAAAATAGCATAAAAAAACATCATAATAAGTACTCAACGCCTTGAAAAAGATAGAATTTCATATAATAAGCCTCTTTGAGGGGGCAACCTCCTTATACACCACATAAATTTCCAAATACAAGATGATTCCAAATGAAAAGGTCTCCTTAGTATATATAGGAGACTAGGAGGTACAATTACAACTAATAGACCTAAGCCGACATAAATAAAATAACATTACAAATGTAATATGCCCCAATTAAGGCGTAATGTGCCACTATTTAGGGCTTAACATACACATATATATGTATACACACACACACACATGTGCACGCGCTCACGCACACTGGTATGGTATGATGGTGCTTGAGTTGTGTGTGTGTGTGTTTCCTCCTTGTATGTCACAGGAAATTTATTTGAATCCAAACACACACACACACACATATACAAAGAAAAAAATCTAGTAATTTTATTTATGTAAAAAAAATTACATAAGAGAGATGCTATATATCATTCTTTTCTTTCTCTTAAAGACTAACAAAATTGCTCTTATGACAATTTCTTAAAACTAAAAAACCCGGGACTCTGTCCCATTACAATATTTAAAGAATTTTTTGCTTTCCACTAAATTTCATGTAGTGCATAATTTTCAAGAATAAAAAAATCCCTCAATATTGTTTCATGTCTCATCCAATGAATAACAAGCAGTAAATCCCCAAATATTTGAATGTGATCTGATCCATATTCCTAAGCCAACATTAAAACCAATTTAAGAGCCAACAACTCACGGTAGTTGTTTGTTTCTTGTTGAACACCTACTTTGAAAGATATGTTGTAATGCATCGATAGGTGGAGTATCCCTCTAACACCACCCCTGGTAGGGATCCCTTGAGAGGCACCGATCAAAGTAATCCTGTGGAATGTCCTTACTGAAATCTACTTCTTAATATTGATGAACAACTCACTTATCCTAAATCCATGGAAAATCATATATAATGTTTAGAGCTTGGACAACACATTTCAAAGGTAATGTTTTTTTGTCCTCAAACAATTTAAAGTTTTTGGCCAACCATATTCCCCAAACAACAATAAATGGGAGGGCTCTAAACCTTCTAGCTCCCTATTTGTGTACCAGTTCCTAAACACCTCCTCAATGACATTGCCTAACCAAACATTTTTTAAACCAATATACCTTCCACTTCTTTTCATACCTCCTTTGTAAACGAGCAAGACATGAAAATGTGAGAATTTTTTTCTTTATATTGTTGACATAGATAGCACCAACCAAATCCCAGAAAGTTCCTCTTTTGCAATAGGTCTCGGGTGGGATATTTGTTGTTCAATATAAACTACATGATTTTTTTATTTTTTTTATGGGAATTTGAGCTTCCATACAACTTCCCACCACCACTCCCAAAAAATTTCTCTTGCTTCAGTTGCCAAAGTCTTATATCTGATTTTTTAAGTGTATTCCCTAGTTGTATCTTGTTACCAAACAAACTAATATTCATTGTCTCTTACTTAAAAAAACTATATCTTAAATCATATGTGTACCTCTACCAAATAAAAGCACCATCTTCTTTTAGTCTAATCTTCATCCATGTTAACCAATGTTTCTACCTAAGAGATGTCATGTCACAATTTACTATCTAGATTAGACTATAAAACCATATGCTTCTTAGCTCTCTTATCATCTGTGGAGGTAACATGTGAAAACCTCTACTTTTTACCCAAGAATCCAATCCAATTTGGACCCTATCCCATTCTCCCACTCACCACACTAACTAGCTTCCAACCAATGGGAAAGTTGAATTGATCGCTTTCCATATTATTAATGTGTTTTGGATTCTTTTTATAAGATTTCCAACCCATTCCTCCACTAAGTTCAAAGCTATTTACTTAGCCTTTATGGCTTGAACCCATAACCTAGATCCTTAAACTAAGTGCCACACATTCTTAGCAGATAATGCCTTTTAGAACATCAAAAATATTCTTAAGTCCCCATCCTCCATGGGCCTTAGGTAATGCTAATTTTTTCCCATGATACGAATAGAAATCCTTTTTTCCCCTCTTCCCCTGACCAAATGAACTTGTAGCATATGTGTCTTATTCTTTCTATGGCTACTTTTGGAATCCATGTTAGTGACATGTAGTATATTGTAACTACTTCCAATACTACTTTCACTAGAACCAGATGGCCCCCTCTAGATAGCCATCAATTACATCATGTATTTAGTTTTTTCTCCACCTTGGCTATAAACCATTGTCAATCACATGATTTATACAAATTTGGATTTAGTTGGAATCCTACATATTTTTAACCCACATCAAGATCAATCAAATAGTAAGGAAACAATTGAATGATGAAGTTTTTAACCATCTCATTGATACCCCAAAGGGATATTGTTGACTTTGCTAAATTTATTTTCATGCTAGTGGCCATACATAACAGTTCTATAATGTCTTTAAGCTTCTCAACCACCCTCTTCAAACCTTCACAGAATATAAGAATATCATCAACAAACAATAGATGTCTTACATAATAGTCACCTCTAATATTAAACCCTTTGAAAGTACCAGTTTTGTTGGCCTCCTTTAGTAATATGATTAAACCTTTGACAACTAGTAGAAAGAGAAAACGGGACAGTGGACACCCTTGTCTTAGCCATATTTCCAGCTTAAAGATGGGATATGCTACCGCATTTCTAAGAATATCAAAATATACATATGTAATACAATTCATTACCCACACAACAAATTGATGACAAAATCATAGGTGGATAAGGTTACTCTGATATAGATCCAGCACACCATATCGTAAGATTTGGATAGATCCACTTTGAACACCATCGGTTTGAGATTTTTGACCTTGATAGTATGAAGACCTTCTTGTGCGACCCCCGTTGCCTCATGAATTTTCCTTCCCTTTAAGAACCCAAATTGTTCATCAGAAATTTGCCTAGATAAAATCCTTTTCAACCGTCTTGATATGAGTTTTGATATAATTTGATATATGCAATTGCATAAAGAAAAATGCTTGAAATTTTCAAATGATGTTGGGTTATCATCCTTGGGAACCAATTCTATGAAAGTTGTGTTGAAAGCACTGAGGGTTTTCATGGTAGTTCTAGATGACTCAACCACCCTCCTTAAGTCCTCTTCTATAAATTCATAGCACCCTAATAAAAAAATCCACAGGCAACCCATCTATCCCTGGTGTTTTGGACTAAACTATACTATGGCTAGCGAAAACCATTAACATATCAAAATTCAAAGAACCATGCAAATCTTTCCCTAAGGTAGCCTATGATGAACTTTCGATAACTACCAGTTAGTTATGAGGGACCTTAGTTGGTTTAGATGGCATGTTGAAGATGATCCTTGCTTCCAATTGTCCTCATTCCTATCCAAGATTGCATACCTGCACACAAAGAAATGAAAACCCTTCCTTGAAATGTTGGCAGAAATAGAAATGAACATAAGATAACTACCCTAACTAACCTTATTAGGTAAGTCAATTCCTATACAAATGCTAAAAGGAGATCTAATTACTATAAAAGACACAACTTTTAGGGGAGGTAAGAAGAGATATCTTCATTTTATTATAAATAACAACAATACAAAGAAATGTACATGATATTGCTAATGGCATTAGTTGTCACCGTTGTCTAGATTCCTCCATCCTCGAGGCCACTTAGGATCGTTGTGAATTCCTCAAATATTTTTTGCACATGTGTGATCACAACTAAAGGGTTGTATGCCTCAAAACAAGAATGGGAGATTATACTCAAGAAACAAGGGCTTCCTGAGGGAAGAAGGTCATAAACACCTCAAGGATATGACAAGATTTCACTGCTCCGGGCAAGGGAACAACTTTGTTATCAATCAATGCTTCTCTCCAACCAAACCTTCAATTAGGTCTCTTTTATAACATTTCAAGATGGGTAAGACCATTTTCCATGTGTTTTAGAACGTTACAAAATTAGTTATCACGTAAACCCCACTCAGGAGCGCAAAAAGTTTGTGTTCTTTATTTTTTTTAGCCATTTTTTAGGTACACACACATTTGTTGAAGGGAAAGTGTATGTGGACACTCCTTTGATGAGTGGAAAGAGTGTGTGGATCATAAAGAAGGTTTTTTTTTAGTAGATTTCAGGGGGTGCCCAAGTTGTGAGGGATATGTGAAGGGGTTAAAGGCCAAGTGGAGGCATCTAAGCCATGAGGGTGGAAAATTTGCTATAAAAAATGCCCCCTAATGAATGAGGTTGGAAGGGGATTTGATGGCTGAAATTTATTATAATACCATAGAGGAAGTTGTTGAGTGGGGCTAGGTGTAGTTCATCAGACTCTGGATCGGGAAAGTGTCTGCAATGAAAACCAAGGCATGATATGAATCTCTTCCCTAGGTGGGCATACCCATGTTCAGTTGTGGACAAGCATGGCTGCCAAACTAAGTACACCGTGGATCCATGAAGTATATATAAAAGTAGATATCATGGCCATGAAAAGACACATGGTGGATCCATATTATAATAGGTCGTACCCATGGAAAAATACATAGTGGATCTATGTCTCAATATACATAAGGAGGATAACTGAAACAAATGAAATGAACAAATTTATCCTCCAAAAAGTATCAATGTCATGTGGGTGAGTGGTACTCTCTTACGAAACTCGAGTAGCAACATAAAGAAGAGATGCTACAATGGACCAAGGTCTTAAATCCAAACCCATTGAAGGCATGAATCTACATCATGTGAATAAATGAGTTGATGTCGAACATGGGAGAAACCATTTGATTACCGGTATTTGATTATCGATCATTGATGTATATTCTTAACAAATGTGAGACAACCCATCGATAATGATAATGGGCGTCAAGGTACATAGTACATTCTAGAAAATGTGAGGAAACCTTCCATTGATGACCGTAAACCCTAAGGCACTATGAAATCTCTAGACCTCGATCCCATAGCAAATGAGTCAAAGTCGATGGGAAGATATTTGTTGGAAGGAGGGCATTAAGGCATCTCCCATCATCCAACATGAATAGACACAAGGAAAATGTTTTGAAGATATCACATGAAATCTAGAAGAACACACCATCGAGTATGTCTCTCGGATTCACCAAAGGAAATGACTTCCACCAATGATGAAAATGGAAACCAAGGTATAGCACAAATCCCAATACGTGAATATACGTATTTATGTCAAACACATGGGAAACTACTCAGTTAGTGACCAATGATTAAATGTCATTTGTTGAGCACAATGTAATCTACCGACGATGAAAATAGGCATAAGGTGGTATCAAATCTAGGTCAATCTCTTAGAGCAATATGTCGTAGTCGATAAGAGATTACCCACCAGGGTGAAGTCTATGGGGACCTTCTATATTGGCACAAGTGCAAAATAAAGATATTGATTAGACTGAGAATAAGTTAACAACTAGGAAGGCCAGCATGAACAATCAAGAAATTTGAGAATGGTCAATAGAGGCTAACGATAACCCTTGAACATAAACACGACACAATGGTGACTTGGGCAGTGTCTGAAATAAAGTGGAACAATGATATAAGTTTATGATGAAGGAGGCATCAACAGACTCTCCATGATGACTGGAAGAGTAACTAGCCAGAGGAGTAAACAACTCGAAAATCAAGGTTCAGCTTCACAAGGCCATACTAAAACCCAACTTGTCGAGGAGAGGACTCGAGATTCAATGCTTTGTTCAAGGGCGACATACCTCACAATTTTTGCCACCAAAAATGAAGATATTTATTCTTCCCCCCCTCTCTTCTTTTATAATATCAGTTTTTTTGTCTTTTTCATGTTATAAAAACCTGAAAAAAGAATAAAAGAATGCTAAAATACAGTGGAGGAAAAAAGTGTTGCAGGGCAAGCAAATTACTTCCAAGTGCGTGGAACATACCTATGAAAGATGCAAAAAGGATGTGTAGTATATGGTCACTCGTAGACATGTTTCCTCCAGGGATAAGGGTTCCAAGTTGCAAAGGCGAGTGGCTAAATAGAATAAGTAAGCAGTAAGCAGTAAGCAGTAAGCAGTGAATGGTGAACTATAGTGGGCATTAGGCTCAAAAGCGAAAGCAACGATATGCAATGCAACATTACAACTTGAAACATAAAAATTGGGAGACCCGTAGGAAATGGACAGAAGTAGGTTGAGATGAAGTCATGTGGCTTTGATGTAAAGTCATGGCAGAGCTAAGAGTGCCCCCAAGCCTATGAAAAACTTTTGCATGAGCTATAAAATGGAAAACAAGGGCTCTAACTAGGGAACCCATGATTGGTTGGCTCTAACACTCAAGTTAATACACTTTAAAATGGTGAGAAGGCTTTGTATCACAATTCGATGGGGTCAATTCTAAAGAGAAAAGATGGAACAAAGAACTAATAATGCACAATACAAGGCATAAAATCTAACCTAAATGTCAGGTTGGAGTCCATTACCTATCCATGGATCAAGTTGGATCAAAGTGACAAAAAATGCCAATGAAATCCAAATTCTTGTATATATGACAAACAATACTCATCCAAAAGTTAATAAATCAAATATATAAACCTATGATAACAACTCATGCTTTGGAATACAAAACTTGAAAACAACAAACCTTAAAAGTATAATATGGTACAAAGCACTGCACAATCTTGTGGCTTCTGCATAGTACTTCTTTAGGTAGAGCCTATTACTAGGCTCATGCTATGGATTTCTTTGGCATGAACCTATGAAGTCTCTAGTTCAAGAAGAATGAATGGTCAACGATGCATATATTCCCATGGTATATTAGTTGTATTCATGGCTTTGAGGATAGCCTAATCTAAAGGTAATTCAACATCCATGAAACCATGAGAACTGGAAGGGTTAACAACCTAGATGAGTGAAGTGAACTCACCATATTCCATATAATGATGGAGATTTTGATCAAAACTGGTAGAGTCTACCAACAAAGACTCATGAATACCAATGCTTGAGGACCTACAAACAGTGTGATCAAAATCAAGAGGAAAATCACAGTCCCTCGGGCTAATAGGGGGAAGCAAGGGCTCCCATGCCCCCATTGGATAAATCACCTGATAAATTATTGGAACCATATCCCAAGAAGGAAAACATGAGTGTGAAGCCTCCTTCTTAGAAGCAATTGAACACTGAGGATATGATGCCACATATTCACCTATGGCACAATAGATTCTACTCAAATACTAGGAACATATAAATGGGTAGCCTCAGCTAAAGTTGATTTAGGATGGTGACTATCAGATGCAAGTTGATCGATAGTGAAAATGATTCAATTGTGAGGAAAATGCATCACTCGAAGATTCTTGTGATAAGCCATTGAGAAAGATTCCCCAAAGATTCACTAGGTATTCTATTAAAAGCCAACAAGTGACTCGGAGCTTACACAAGCTTGGGAGAACCCATAGCTTTCCAAGCAGAGGAGGATAAAACTAATACTTGTCGAGGCTCCTTCACCTACTATACATCGATAAATGTTTGTTCAGTTAACTCCAATACTTATTTCGAATGGTGTAGAAGGAAGGTGAGGCTCAATAAGATTATTTGAATCGAAGGAAACCATCCTATAACTTGAAGGGAGCATGTTGGAAGTGAGGATAATTCCCCTAGTTTAGAAGGTTCTAAAATGGTAGAAAAGAAAACATCGTTAGAAGAAATATCAATCTCCAAAAGAAGAGTGGGATTGGTTGAATATTGCATCAACTTGACCACTTCAGTAGACTTATCATTCCCCAAAAGAAGAGTGGGATTGACCGAAGATTTTTGATCTGGATTTAGGAGAGGAACAAACTGATTAATAGACTGAATACAATAAACATGAAGATATGAAGAACAACACATATATCCAGTGAACAATATCTTCTATTGAATAAATGAAATAGGCTGAAACTGTAAAACTGCAGAACTGAAACACTTGCTTGAATGGTGATAGTTATCTCTGAGGAGAGATTTGGCTGTTATGCGCATTCGCCTGAGCATAATGATTACAATGAGGCTTTAGAGGCCTTTTTAACATTACTCATGAATGGAAAAACCCTATACATCCAAAAACCTAACCCTATGAGATGAAACACCAAAAGTTATGTGGGGCCCTATGGGTAAGTTGGTACCTCAACTTCCCGGGGTCGTAACTTTTGCATACGACCTCCGTTTTAGGCGTGTGATAACTCATTGAAAAGGTCTTTTAGAGAGCTACACATTACGCCATCAAATTTTGGCTTCATTTATAGTTTGACTTTGGCGAGCAAAAAAACATTGTGTAGGGCCCCAAAACAACCCTAGAAGTACAACAAGATATGATGACATGAAAACATACAAAATAAGCGAGTTGGATTAGGTGGGAGGCCACCAGTATACACTTGAAAGATGTGTAGGGCTTCAGACAACTTCAGAAGTGTAGAACCCACAATTACAAAGAAGTACAGAAGAACGTGATGAACTAAAAACTATCAAGAGGAGCCAGTGGAATAGATGGGTGGCCACCAATATCCACCTGGATCAGTCCTCCCCCCTTAGGAAGAAATGGTCTCCATTGCATTGAGCTCCCCCATCAAGTGAGGAAACTTTTGTTGAATTTGGCCCCGGTTGAGCCACTTTCCTTGGTGTAGGAGTTTCCCTGCCTTGACCACCCGATAAAGCTAGATCCTCTGCTGGCGAGTGCCCTTGACTTGTGTATCCACTATATGATAAGTGGATGCATGTTCCATGTAGTCAAGGTTGAGCTCTGTTGGTGTCAATTGTTCTGCGATCTTTGAGGTGTCCAACAATGGTGGAAAATATGACTGAAGGAGGTCCACATTGAACACCGGGTGCAATCCAAGGAAGGGTGGAGTGTTAGGCTCAAAAGCATTGCTACCCACAACCTTGGTGATGGTGTAAGGCCCATAGCGAAGTGGGAAAAGCTTCTGATGGGACCCTGTAAGACGCTCCTTCTGCAAATGTAACCAGACCTTGTCTCCAACCTAAAATTGGTGCAGTACCATATGTTGATCATGGCGTTGCTTATACTTAGCATTGACTTTCTACAAAATCTCATGGACCTGTTAACGAATGTGTTGAATCCGCTCAATGAATCTAGTAGCTTTGTTGGTCTCAGAATGAACATGGGAAGAGTCTGTCTGTGTGGTTGCAAGAGGTGGTGCAACATCAATGGGACCCAAGGGTTGGAATCCTAGTCCCACCTGAAATGGGCTATGATCAGTGGAGCTATGGAGAGCCCTATTATAATTGTGTTGAACATAGGGGAGACTCTCATCCCATGTAGGCGGATGCTTAGAGTTGTAAATGTACAGGATGTGCACAATCATCTTATTGACGACCTTTGTTTGGTCGTCTATTTGGGGGTGGAAAGCAGTGGATTTAGTGAGCTTGGTGTTTAACAATGACCAGAGACTCGATTAAAATGTGTTGAGTAACCTACTTTCCCTGTCGGAGATGATGGTCTTTATTATCCCAAAGTGGACCCACACTCATTCGAACAAGAGCTTTGCAGTATCTTTCGTTGTGATGTTCTTCTTGCAGGCTGTGAGGATGGCCATCTTCGAAAACCAATCAAGGACCACATATACACAATCATTTCCTTACTTGGTAGATAGAAGGCCAAACATGTACTCCATCGAGATGGATTCCCAAGGCTTCTCGGGGGTAGGAAGAGGGGTGTATAAGCCTTGCTTCTTGATGGCTAGCTTGGCAATGGCACAGGCAATGTAGGATATGATATACTTGTTGATGTCCTGTCGAATTTTTGGCCAATTAAAATGTTTCTGGAAAATGGCCACAATTTTCTCCGCGCCAAAATGTCCTTCCATCCAACTGTATTGGGATTCCCAAATCATCTTTGCACGCTCGCTTGCAGGAACACAACGATGGTCCAAATGGAATAACAACCCGTCCTGAATGTGAAAATTGGTGATAATCGTGCATGTACCCAAGATTTGATAGTTGGTGGCAAATTCTGGATCTTGCTGATAAAGTTGGGGCCACTCAGATGCCTCATGTCCACAGGAATAGAGCACAGTGGTGAGTGCGGTCACGAGAGGTCGACTGAGGCAGTCAACGACAAGATTTGTTCTCCATGTCTTATACTTGATGTTGAGATGGAACTGTAGCAGGTAGGTGGACCACTTCTAATGACGATCGTTCTGCAACTTCCCATGTGTCTGTATGAACTGTAGAGGCTTGTGATCAGTGGGGATGATCGTCTCCTTTCCCATAATGTAATGTTTCCATTGAAGATAGGCTTGTACAATGGAATACATTTCCTTGTCATAGGTGGGGTATTTCCGAACAGTGTTTGAGAGTGTCTCACTATGGTATGCCATCGGATGACCGTGTTGAGTGAGAACTGCACCTATAGCATAGTCAGATGCATCAGTCTCAATCTCGAATGGTTGTTGAAGATCGGGCAAAGAGAGTATTGGAGCTGAGCACAATCGATACTTCATATCCTCAAATGCTTGTTGTTGTTCCTTCCCCCACACGAACTTTTCCCTTCCACCGCCCTTGGTCACGTGTTTGAGGGCCCATGAAATACAAGAGAATCCCAACACGAACCGTTGGTAGAAGTTGGCCAGGCCTAAGAAGCTCCAAATCTCGGTTAGTGTGGTCGGGGTTGGCCAGTCATAGATGACTTGGATCTTAGTAGGATCAACATGTACCCCATGCTCATCAATAATGTAGCCCAAGTATTGGACCATGTTCATGCCAAAGGAACATTTTTCCAAGTTGGCATATAGCTTATGATGCCGCAAAGTGCTCAAAACCTGTTGAATATGTCGCATGTGCTCCTCCCAGGTTCTACTGAAGATGAGGATATCATCCAAATATACCACCAAGAAAGAGTTGGTGAAGGGTCTCAATACATCATCCATCAACCTCATGAAAGTGGTTGGTGCATTTGTTAAGCCAAAGGGCACGACCAAGCATTCGAAGAGACCATATTTAGATTTGAAAGTTGTCTTCCATACATCAGTTGGTTCGATGGGAACCTGAAGGTAGCCAGACTTTAGGTCAATCTTGCTAAAGAACTTTTCCCCCTTGAGTTGGTCAAGAAGGTCATCAATCCTGGGGATTGAGTACCGGTTTCTGACTGTGATTTAGTTTAATTCTCTGTAATTAATGCAGAGTCGCCAAGTCTCGTCCTTCTTTTGCACTAGTACAATCGAGCTTCCGCAAGGGAAGGAGTTGGGTCTGATCTGCCCCTTTTGAAGGTACTCTTGGATCTGACGCTTGATTTTGTCATTTTCCATCAACGAGCGATGATAGATCGGTCCATTAGGTAGAGGTGCATCGGGGGTTAGATCAATTGGATGCTTGACTTGGCAGTGCATCGGTACCCTGGTGGGTGAGGAGAAGATGTCTCTATACTCTTCCACGATCCCATCCACTTGCTTTTGCTACAAAGAGAGGCTCTTTGTAGAGGCCACGGATGTGGTGGCGACCTTCTGCTAATTGTGAGCATGGATCACAAAGAAGACAAACTTCCCGGTCTGTGAAATGGCCTTACTGCATTGCTTAGCAGAGATTAAAGAAATAGCGGTAGGCAACGCTACCTCTGCTATCCTGTACAATTGTCTACCCAAAGTAATAATAACACTGCGGGGTCTAGACTCATACATAGCATGACGCTTCCACAAATATGGTTATCCTAAAAGAACATCACAAACTTCAAGGGGAGAAATACCACACAATGCCTCATCTTTGAAAAGCTTGATGTCGTAGGGCAGACAACACTATTGGTTGACACGAAGATCTCTTCCTTGGCAAAGCCAACTGATGGTGTAGTGTTGCGGGTGCAGTGTCGTCGACAGGTCCAGTTGTTTGATGACCTCTCCTGAGTTCAGGTTCTTTTGATTGCCACTATCAACAATGAAATGAAGGGGAGCCCCCTTTACCCACATTTGTGAGTGAAAGAGGCATTCCCCTTACTCTGGTTCTTCTGGTTTGCTTGGTTGGACTTTGGTGGTAGCGACATTGGCACTGGGTTCAACATCGATAATCTGCTTCCCTCCTTCTAGATTTGATTCAGAATCAGAATCGACCTCTGACTCGGAAGCCTTTAGCTCGGCCACGAGTGAATGCTTGGAGTAATATTCTTCATTGTTGTGCCAAGGGCTTTTATGGTATTCACACCATTTTTCCGTGTCCTTCTTCGTCTTCTCATTGCCTTTCTTGTGTTGCGACTTGCATTGGTTGTCCTGAGAGTGGCCATATTTTCTTTGTCCCTTGCTGTGTGGGATGGGGTCGACTTTTCCCTACTTCGGCTGTGAGGAGTTTGCAGATCCAAACTCTCGCCTCTTCTGCTTAAATTTATGCTCGATCTTGACAAAATATCTATACGTCGTACCCAATCAGGCGATGTCCAGAAACTCCATTTCTGTCTGAATGTATCTATCAAACATCTGCGGTATTTGAGCACCAGATGTTACTTGGAGTCTTTGATACCCAATTTGGTGTGAAGGGTATTGAAAATATTGGTGAAATCTAGTATCTTCTGGTCCCTTTCTTGAAGCAGGGTGTTCCATCCGGCGTACTGGTTCTCGTAGCTTCCAACAGGGTAGTACTATTCTTTAATGGCATCTCAGAAGGAATACCATGTAGGGGCAACCACAAATATTGCAAATTCCTCTATGGCCCTTTACTCAGAGTAAATGTCCCTCAAGTCCTTAACATGGGGGACACCTTGAGGAGTGCAAAAGTAATATTTTCCCTATTGGAAAAATTGTGGACCAAAAAATACCTTTCGAGCATATTCAACCATTTATCTACAACATCTGCGTTTGTCGGTCCTTCAAATAATGGAATATCAAAATTTACTTGTACCTTGAAGGGGGTTGCATGGTCGCTTGATGACGATGCTTCTCCTGTGGGTAGTCGTCGAAGGATCTGCGCAAAGTTGTCCATCATTACGTTCCTTTGTCACACAAGGGCTTCCTCGAGAAACATTTTAAAAGGATCTCCTGCTCCATCATCTTTATTTTCGTGTCCCATGGGTTATTGTCAGGCTCGGTCCGATCGATCTTGTAACGGCTCAATTGGTTTGAGTCCCAACTTCTTGAGCCTAGATCTTGTCGGGGACATGCACAAAGAAAAATAAATGAAGATCAGACTGTTCTGATACAACTAATCCAGATTTAGGAGCGGAACGAATTGATTAACAAATTGAATACAATAAACACAGAGATATGAAGAACAACACAAATATCCAGTGAACAATATCTTCTATTGAATAAATGAATAAGGCTGAAACTGTAAAACTGCAGAAATGAAACACTTACTCGAATGGTGATATCTATCTCTGAGAAGAGATGTGGCTACTATGTGCATCCGTCCGAGCATAATGATTATAATGAGGCTCCAGAGGCCTTTTTAAGATTACTCATGAATGCCAAAACCCTAAACATCTAAAAACCTAACCCTAGGAGATGAAACACCAAAAGTTATGTGGGCCCCTATGGGTAAGTTGGTACCTCAACTTCTCAGGGTCATAATGTTTGCATACGACCTCTATTTTAGGCGCGTGATAGCCCGTTGGAAAGGTCTTTTAGGGAACTACACATTACGCAATCAAACATAGACTTCGTCTATAGTTTGACTGTGGCGAGCCAAAAAAACACTGTTTAGGGCCCCAAAACGACCCTGGAAGTACAATAAGATGTGTTGACATGAAAACATAGAAAATAAGCCAGTTGGATTAGGTGGGAGGCCTCCAGTATCCACCTCAAGGATGTGTAGGGCTTTAGAAAACCCCAGAAGTGTAGAACCCACAATTACAAATAAGAACAAAAAAACGTGTTGAATTAAAAATTGTCAAGAGGAGCTAGTGGAATAGGTGGATGGCCACCAATATCCACCTGGATCAGTCTTCTCCCTATAGTAAGTAATGGTCTCCATTGTGTTGAGTTCCCTCATGAGGTGAAGAAAATTATGATGAATTTGTCCACGGGT
This sequence comes from Picea engelmannii, assembly GCA_009831015.1. NCBI lineage: Eukaryota > Viridiplantae > Streptophyta > Pinopsida > Pinales > Pinaceae > Picea > Picea engelmannii. Next base: position 74,925 of record ML801643.1, read on the forward strand.
GAGCCACTTTCCTTTGTGTAGGAGATGCCATGCCTTGACAACCCGATAAAGTTGGATCCTCTGCCAGTGAGTGCCCTTGACCTGTGTGTCCACTATTTGATCAGCGGATGCATGTTCCATGTAGTCAGGGTTGAGCTCTATTGGTGTTAACTATTCTGCGATCTATGAGGTGTCCAATAATGGTGGAAAATATGGTCAAAGGAGGTCCACATTGAACACTAGGTGCAATTCAAGGGTGGAGTGTTGAGCTCAAAAGAATTGCTACCCATATCCTTGGTGATGGTGTAAGTCCCATAGCAAAGTGGGTGGATCTTCCGATGGGGACCTTTAAGTTTTTCCTTCTGCAAATGTACCGAGACCTTGTCTCCAACCTGAAACTGGTGTGGTACCCTGTGTTGATCATGGCACTGCTTGTACTTAGCATTGGCTTTCTGCAAAATCTCATGGACCTATTGGCGGATGTGCTGAATCCGCTCAATGAATCTGGTGGCTTTGTTGGTCTCAGACTGAACATGGGAAGATTATGTCTGTGTGGTTCCAAGAGGTAGTGCAACATCAATGAGACCAAAGAGTTGGAATCCCAGTCCCACCTAATATGGGCTATGGCCAGTGGAGTTATGGAGAGTCATGTTGTAACTGCGTTGAACATAGGGGCGAATCCCATCCCATGTACGTAGATGCTTAGAGTTGTACATGCGCAGGATGTGCACAATCATCGGATTGACAACCTTTGTTTGGCCATCTGTTTGGGGGAGGAAAGTAGTGGATTTAGTGAGCTTGGTGTCTAACAGTGACCAAAGACTCGACCATAATGTGTTAAGGAACCTGTTGTCCCGGTTGGAGATGATGGTATGTGGTATCCCAAAGTGGATCGACACTCGTTTGAAGAAGAGCTTGGCAGTATCTGTCACTGTGATGTTCTTCTTGTAGGCTGTGAGGATGGCCATCTTCAAAAACTGATCAATGACCACAAATACACAGTCATTGCCTTGTTTGGTGGACCGAAGGCCAGACATGTAATCCATCAAGATGGATTCCCAAGGCTTCTCGGGGGTAGGAAGAGAGGTGTATAATCCTTTCTTCTTGATGGTTGGCTTGGAAATGGCAAAGACATTGCAATATCTGATATACTTCCTAATGTACTGTCAAAGTTTTGGCCAATAAAAATGTTTCTGGAGAACAACCACAGTTTTCTCTACGCCAAAATGTCTTGCCATCCGACAGTAGTGGGATTCCCAAATCAGCTTTGCACGCTCGCTTGCAGGAACACAGAGATGGCCCAGATGGCATAACAACCCATCCTAAGTGTGAAAATCGGTGACAGTCATGCATGTACCCAAGATCTTATTGGTGGTAGAGAAGTACGAATCTTGATGATAATGTTGGGGCCACTCAAATGCCTCATGTCCACAGGAATGGAGCACAGTGGTGAGTGTAGTCATGGGAGGTCGACTAAGGTAGTCAACGACATGATTTTTTCTCCATGTCTTATACTCAATGTTGAGATCAGTGTGGATGATCATCTCCTTTCCCAGAATGTAATGTTTCCATTGACAACGGGCTTGTACAATGGAATACATTTCCTTGTCATAGGTGGGGTATTTTTGGGATAGTATATGAGAGTATCTCACTATGGTATGCCACCGGATGACTGTGTTGAGTGAGAACTGCGCCTATAGCATAGTCAGATGCATCGATCTCAATCTCGAACAATTGTTGCAGATGAGGTAAAGAGAGTACTGGAGTTGAGCACAAGCGATGCTTGAGATCCTCAAATGCTTGTTGTTGTTCCTTCCCCCACACGAACTTTTCCCTTCCACCGCCCTTGGTCATGTGGCTAAGGGGCCATGCAATATAGAAGAATCCCAACATGAACCGTCGGTAGAAGTTGGTCAGTCCTAAGAAACTCTGAAGCTCGGTTAGTGTGGTCGGAGCTGACCAGTCACTGATTACTTGGATCTTAGCAGGATCAATATGTACCCCATGCTCACCAATAATGTAGCCCAAGTATTGGAATTTGTTCATGCCAAAGAAATGTTTTTCTAAGTTAGCATATAGCTTGTGTTGTCGCAAAGTGTTCAAAACCTGTTGAATATGCCGCATGTGCTCCTCCCAATTTTTGTTGAAGATGAGGATGTCATCCAAATATACCACCATAAAAGAGTTGGTGAAGGGTCTCAATACATCATCCATCAACCTCGTGAAAGTGGCTGGTGCATTTGTTATGCCAAAGGACATGACCAACCATTCGAAGAGACCTTCTTTAGATTTGAGAGTTGTCTTCCATAAATCAGTTGATTCGATGGGAACCTGGTGGTAGCTAGACTTTAGTTCAATCTTGTTGAAGACCTTTGGCCCCTTGAGTTGGTCAAGAAGGTCATCAATCCTGGGGATTGGGTATCGGTTTCTGACTGTGATTTTGTTTAATGCTCTATAATCAATGCAAAGTCACCAGGTCTCGTCCTTCTTCTACACGAGTACAATCGGGCTTCTGCAAGGGGAGGAGTTGGGTCTGATCTACCCCTTTTCAAGAAGCTCTTGGATCTGACGCTTGATTTCGTCATTTTCCATCTGCGAGCAATGATAGATTGGTCCATTAGGCAGAGGTGCAACGGGGGTTAGATCAATTGGATGCTTGACTTGGCAGTGTTTTGGTACCGTAGTGGGTGAGGAGAAGATGTCTCTGTACTCTTCCACGATCCCGTCCACTTGCTTCTGTTGCAAAGAGAGAATTTGTGTAGTGGCCATGGATGTGGCAGCAACCTTATGCTTATTGTGAGCATGGATCACAAAGAAGACGAACTTCCCAATCTGTGAAATGACCTTACTGCATTGCGTAGTAGAGATTAAAGAAATAGCGGTAGGCGGCGCTACCTCTGGTATCCTGTACAATTGTCTACCCAAAGTAATAATAACACTGCAAGGTCTAGACTCATAAACATCACAACGATTCCACAAATATGGTTGTCCTAAAAGAACATCACAAACTTCAAGGGGAGCAATATGACACAATAGCTCATCGTTGAAAGGCTTGATGCGATAGGGCAGACGACACTGTTGACTAACACGGAGATCTCTTCCTTGGTGAAGCTAGTCGATGGCGTAGGGTTGCGGGTGTGGTTTCATCGGTAGGTCCAGCCTTTTACAACCTCTGTTGAGATCAAGTTCTTCTGACTGTCACTATCGATAAATGAAATGAAGAAGAGCTCCTTTAACTACATTTGTGAGTGAAAGAGGTGTTCCCCTTCTTCTAGTTTGCTTGGCTGGACTTTGGTGGCAGCGACAGTGACACTGGGTTCAACATTGATAATCCGCTTTCCTCCTTCTGCATTTAATTCGGAATCAGAATCGACCTCTAACTCGGAAGCCTTCAGCTCGGCCACGAGTGATTGCTTGGAGCGACATTCTTCATTGTCGTGCCAAGGGATATTTTGGTATTCACACCATTTTCTTGTGTCCTTCTTTGTCTTCTCATTGCCCTTCTTGTGTTGTGGCTTGGATTGGTTGTACCAAGAGTGGCCATATTTTCTTTGTCCCTTGTTGTGTGGGTTTGGGTCATCTTTTCCCTGCTTCGGTTGTGAGGAGTTTGCAGATCCAAATTCTTGCCTCTACTACTTAAATTTCTGCACGATCTTGAGAGCATATCTATAAGTCGTACGCAATGAGGCGATGTCCAGAAACTCCATTTCTATTTAAATGTATCTATGCAAACAGCTGTGGTATTTGAGCACCAGATGTCACTCAAAGTCTTTGATACCCAATTTGGTGCACAGGGTATGGAAAATATTGTTGAAATTTGGTACTGTCTGGTCCCTTTCTTGAGGCACGGTGGTCCATCTGCTGTACTGGTCCTCGTAGCTTGCAACAAGGTAGTATTATTCTTTAATGGCATCCTGGAAGGAATCCTATGTAGGGTAAAACACAAATATTTTAGATTCATTTATGGCCCTTTGCTCAGAGGAAGTGTCCCACCGGTCCTTAACATAGGGGACGACCTTGAGGAGTGCAAAAGTAATATTTTCCCTATCGGAAAAATTGTGGATTGAAAAATACCCTTCAAGTAGATTCAACCATTTATCTACAACATCCACATCTATCAGTCCTTCAAATGATGGAATATCAAAATTTACATGTACCTTGAAGGGGGTTGGATGGCCGCTTGATGAATATGCTTCTCCTGTGGGCAACCTCCGAAGGATTTGCACAAAGTTGTCCATCAGTTCATTCCTTTGTCACGCAAGGGATTCCTTGAGCAACATTTTAAAAGGATCTCCTGCTCCATCATCTTTCTTTTCATCTCCCATGTGTTTTCGTCGGGCTCGACGTGACCGATCTTGCAACTACTCGATTGGTTCGAGTCCGAACTTCTTATACCCAAATCTCGTCGGGGACATGCAAGAAGAAAAATAAATGAAGAGTAGACTGCTCTAATACCATTGATTCAGATTTAGGAGCAGAACGAACTAATTAATAGACTGAATACAATAAACACAGAGATATGAAGAACAACACAGATATCCAATGAACAATATCTTCTATTGAATAAATGAAATAGGCTAAAACTATAAAACCACAGAACTGAAACACTTGCTCGAATGGTGGTAGCTATCTCTAAGAAGAGATGTCACTGCTACGCGGATCCATCTGAGAAGAATGATTACAATGAGTCCCCAGAGGCCTTTTTAATATTACTCGTGAATTCTAAAACACCAGACATCCAAAAACCTAACCCTAGGAGATGAAACGCCAAAAGTTATGTGGGCCCCTATGGGTAAGTTGGTACCTCAACTTCTCGGGGTCATAACTTTTGCATCCGACCTCCATTTTAGGCGCTTGATAGCCCGTTGGAAAGGTATTTTAGAGAACTACCCATTATGCCATCAAACTCTAACTTTGTTTATAATTTGATTGTGGCGAGCCAAAAAAACATTGTTTAGGGCCCCAAAACAACCCTGGAAGTACAACAAGTTGCGTTGACATGAAAACATACAAAATAAGCCAGTGGGATTAGGTGGGAGGCCACCAATATTCACCTGGAAGATGTGTAGGACTTCAAACAACCCCGAAAGTGTAGAACCCACAATTACAATGAAGTATAGAAGAACGTTTTGAACTAAAAACTGTCAAGAGGAGCCAGCGGAATAGGTGGGTGACCACCAATATCCACCTGGATCAATTGCATTGGCTCAACCTCTTCATCGATCAAAGGTTGAATAAGTTGATGAGAAATTGAAGTTGATTCAAGAGCATCAGGGCCTTTTTGTACCTCTAGGGCAATAGGTCACAAATGAGTAAGGTGATCTCCCTTGCAAAGTTTACAAGGAAACTTATGTTTCTGTTTTGTTCGTCTAGATTTCTCAACAATATCAATGCCCCAAGCAAGACTTGAATTGGTTGGTTGCTTGCCCCAAGCATGACTTACATTGGTTGGTTGCTTGTGTAATACCCCAAATGTAAATGAAAATGTAAATGTACATATAGGTTGGTGAGTTGTTGGCACCAAGTTTTGGTTTGATTTTGCACGCACCTCGGGAGCGCTCGAGGATTATTTCGAAAGAAAGAGCCTGCACATTCCATAGTGTTTCACGCACCTGAGTAAGTGCGCCTATGCTTGTAAAATGTAATCACATTCAAATTATTAATAAAATCACATCGTTGTGCGTAGACCAATTAGACGAAAAGAGACAGGGGGCTAAACTCAACCAAAAAGGGAAATGGGGGCTTAAGTCCAAGGGAATAGTTTAATAATATTTTAGAAAAGTATAATTTATGGACATTTATTTATCCTAAGTTCCGGAGGGATGGGAATGGGTCACCAAGTGGCTAAAGCTAATTATGAAGGTGACAAGTGTCTAGTTATGACCATGCAAATATATGGTTGAACCTTAGCATATTTTGGGGGGGAAAGGAGAAAATTCACTCATTTTTCATCATCAGTCGGACCATCTGAACGAGGAACGACCATTACCTTATCTTCAAAGAAAAGCTTTGAAATGTTTTTCCATCTAGTAACCAGAGTCTTTGATGTTGAAGAGGCGGGTTGTCAGTCTCATGAGAATTCTCTCCAGGTGAGAGATTTGTTGTTGAAGAAGCAGGTTGTCAGGCCCATGAGCATTCTCTCCAAGTGAGAGATTTGTTGTTGAAGAAGTGGGTTGTCAGGCCCGTGAGAATTCTCTCCAGGTGAGAGATTTGCTAGGAATTTTTTCCTGTTGCGTTGGCCATTAGTTACAATGCTCCGAGACTTCATGTCTGGCCTATTTTTGAAGCCCTGGAAGGGAATTGGGGCAGCCGAGGGACTATTCAACAAAGAAGCGACACACTTCTCGAGGTGGGATAAGCATGTGGGGAATGAGAGATTGTAGGCTAGTCTCAACGATCGGGCACCTTGGACTGAACAATTTTGTTGATTATCATACGTTAGCATGGCATTAGGAATATTTTTTCCCTGGTGGAGTTTAAGCCCCAGCTCGGGGGTGACTTGTTGTTGAAAGTATATGAGCAACAGAGTCTATGGCTGAGAGGAATGTCTGAGCTCTGTGCGTAGTTGATGACTCCTTATAAAAAGATAAGTGTCCTTCATGTGCTTGTTTAATTTATTGTTTGCTTATTCATCTATGTCTCATATGGGTTTATTTCTGTATGATGTTGCATATGATCAATTGTCGTTATGTTGTATAATGTTGTTTGCACATGTAAAGAATAATGTTGTATTCAATAATTATTTCCGCACATGCAGAGTATGACAATTGTTAAGTATTCATATTAGTTAACTTTGTAATAATTGTCATGATTTTTCAAGGCAAGGCTAGAATTACCTTGAGCTCAAGAGGTTGGAATCATTGTGCGCACGGGGAAGCAGATTCTCGTGCACAAGGAGAACCGAATATGCATGCAACACCATAATGGTTGTGTCCAGAATAGTCTTCATGTGTTTAGACTGGTTACACGTGCAACAATACTTGTGTTCACTAAATGATTGTGCATGCAGTTGTATTATGTGTTAATTCCACTGTTATAATTGGTGTTTGAAGAGGAAAGTTTGTGAGGAGTGATCAATCTTGGGATCATGCGCATTACCTCACGTGTTTCTATGGAGATTAACATTATAGTGTAGAATCTTGGCACTAGATTCTTAGAGTGGCATTGCTCAGCAGTAAGTTGGGTATGTTACAAAGTGGTATCAGGGCATTTGTTAGTGTTGGTAACGAGAACATTATAGGTTGGTATCAAAGTTGTATTTAGGGAGTTTGCGATAGTGGAGACGTTACAATGTGGTAATGGTATCCAGCTAGGAGGTTGGGTACGTTACAAAGTGGTACCATAGCTCTAGTTTCAACATTGAGACTGCATGGGTCGAGTATCTACTTAAGGCAAAATTCAAACCAGTAAGTGGTTGAATTTGGAATTACAACGCGACCATGGTGCGCATAAAATAAGAATGTGCAAGTGTGCCCACTAAATTTTGACATTGCAGGGTGTGCCATTGGAAATGCACAGAAAATGATGGTACATGGGTGTGCACACTAAAAACTTTGGCATTGCGCGGAGCAAAACTGGTGGTGCATGTGTAATATTGATACACGGTCTATATGTTAAATATTAACATCGTGCATTGGTAGGTGTTGAATACGAGTGCGCTCATGGGATTTAGAAAGAAGAAAGAAAGAGTAAAAGGGTATTTGGGTGAATTCCAAATGACCATAAATTACCGCACAAGACTTAGAATTGCGTAAGGCAACAATCGATGGGAAAGTTTTGGACATAGGAGTCCAATTATTCAACCAAAATTTTTGAATTGGGATGTTAAAATCATCCAGGAAATATTTCTCAAGGACAACCAACTCCCAAGGAGCCCATAATGACTGAGACAACGAGGCAAAGACCAAGGCAACCACCTATTCAATGTCGAGGTTGTGGGGGAGACCACATGTATATAGATTGTCCTCACAGAGGTGAAAACATGAGGACTATTCACAATGCATAGCAAGATGCGACAGTTGAAGAGATGGGCAAAAATGTGCCAAGGATCTACACAACCTTGGATAACAATCAAGTTGAGTTTCAATCACACATGATTGAAGTGGAAGGTAAGATTAATGACCAACCCATTGCTATTTTAATTGATTCGAGAACTAGTCATAGTTATCTAGATCCTAAGATGGTGGAAATATTCCAATTGCCAAGAAGCAAGCTTGGAAAACCTTGGTTGGTACAACTAGCTGCAGGAGCAAAAAGGAAAATTAATGACATGGTTAAGGCATGTCCAATGGACATGAATGGGGTGAGCACAAAAGATGATTTGAATATCATACCTTTGGGCTCTTATGATTGCCCGATTGGTATGGATTGGTTGGAACAACATCATGTCCTTCTAGATTATTACAATAAGGAATTTACTTGATTGGATGAGGAAGGAAATTTAAGAACAGTCTAAGGCATTTCAAGAGTTGTAACTATAAGAGAAGTTTTAGCCTTGCAATTGAAGAAAAACTACAGGAAATGATGTCAAGTATTTACAGCGCACATGGAGGAGGCACCTAAGCATAAAGTGTTAAATGTTGAATATTGCGCAGTACTAAAAGAATTTTAAGATGTCTTTAAAGAAATACTAGGGTTTCCACCGAAAAGATATATTGATTTCTCTATAAATTTGATGTGTGGAGCAACCCTCGTATCCAAGACTCCCTATAGGATGAGTACACCAGAGCTGGAGTAATTGCGGTTGCAACTTGAAGAGCTTCTGAAGAAGGGGTATATATTCGCAAGTGTGTCACCTTGGGGTGCCCCGATATTGTTTGTGAAGAAGAAGGATGGTACGTTGAAGCTTTGTATTGACTTCATGTAGTTGAGAAAAGTAACAGTAAAGAACAAGTATCCTTTGCCAAGGATAGATGATCTCTTTGACCAATTAAGGGGCGCGCAGATATTTTCAAAGATTAATCTCATATCTGGATATCACCAAGTGAGAATTAAAGAAGAAGACATCAACAAGACTGCCTTCGAAACAAGGTATGGCCATTATGAGTTTACAGTAGTGCCATTTGGGTTGTCAAATGCACCAACTGCCTTCATGTATTTAATCAATGGTGTTTTCAGAGAATACTTAGATAAGTTTGTCATTGTATTTATGCATGACATACTTGTTTACTCGAAGTCTGAAGAAGAACATGAATAACACTTGAGTATGGTGTTGCAAGTATTGAGAGAACGTCAGTTGTATGCAAAGTTGAGCAAGTGATCATTCTACCAGTGGCAGATTCATTACTTGGGACATATCATTTCAGAGGAAGGGATAGTTGTGGACCCAAAGAAGATAAAAACCGTTGAAGGATGGCCAACACCCAGGAATGTCGTAGAGGTCAGATCCTTCATGGGACTTGCAGGGTACTAAAAAAGGTTTATTGAAGGCTTCTCAAAGATTGCACACCCAATTACATCATTGCAAAAGAAAGATGTGTGATTTGAATGGACTCTAGATTGTGTAAGGAGTTTTTATCATTTGAAGAGTTTGTTGACAAGTGCGCCAATTTTTAGAATTGTTGATCCTAACGAAGACTTCTTTATGTGCACTAGTGCATGCAAGGAAGGGCTCAGTGGAGTACATAGTCATAATGGGCATGTGGTATGCTACAAATCAATGAAATTAAAAGAGCATGAAAGGCACTATGCTACTCATGACTTGGAATTGGCAGCCATACTGCATGCCTTGAAGATGTGGAAGAACTACCTCATGGGAAAAAGATTCGAGTTGAGGACAAAGCATAGTGGTTTGAAATATTTGTTTGGACAACCAAGTTTAAATGCCAGATAAAGCAGATGACTGGAATTTCTCAGTGAGTATGACATTGATATCAGACATATCAAAGGAAAAGAGAATAAGATGACTGACACACTCAGCAGGAGGGTGCATGAGATGCATGCTACAACCATCAATATGTACAAATAAGATTTGAGTGACATAATTTTAGAGGTTTCCAAATTAGATCAACGCTAAATGGACATAAAGACAAATTTACAACAAGGTAAATTGCAACAAAAATTTGAAGGTTATGAGCTAAAAGAGGATGGGATCCTTATGTATAAGTGCAGAGCTTATGTGCCAAATGATCAGGAGTTAAAATATCTATTATTGTCAAAGATGCATAAAGTTCCTTATCCTAGGCACCCAGGCTACCAGAAAACAATTGCAGCGGTCAAAAAGAAATACTATTGGCCAGGCATGAAAAATGAGGTTGTTGATTTTATTGATAGATGCCTTGAATGTCAAAAGGTCAAGGCTGAGCACAAACACCTAGTTGGTTTTCTACATCCTTTTCCCATTCCTGAGTGGAAATGGGAAGTTGTAACCATGGATTTACTTACTAAGTTGCCTAGAACTGCTAAGCAACATGATTTTATTATGGTAATGGTGGATAAGCTTACTAAAGTTGCCTATTTTTTTCCAGTGAAGTCAACTCACAAACCAACCAACATTGTTGATATATATATGAGAAATATTGTTAAACTGCATGGTGTACCTAAGACAATTGTGTCTGACAAATATCACAAGTTCACATCAAATTTTTAGAAAGGGATATTCAAAGTATTTGGGACAAATCTAAATTTTAGCACA
>ML801643.1:146833-174249 GCA_009831015.1 Picea engelmannii
ACCTAGTTGGCCTGTGACTCGACAAGACTCAACCACTCTTTTCAGACTAGGCAAAGAGAACCTGGGTCAACTAAACTTGGGTCAGACTCCTGAGTCTGGCAAGTGGGGAGTCTGCCAAAAGAGTCTCTAGGAGTCACTCATCGAAAAGCTAATTCGGCGAGACCCGGGCATACTCGGGAGTCCGACAACATTGGTATGGAGACTTCTAGATGCATCGCATTTGGATTGTTTTCATCGACATTTCAAACCAAACTAATGTGGTCCATCATCAAGATCAAAAGGAATAATGGTGGACCACATTAGTCTAGTCCGTAACGTCGATGAAAATAATCCAAATGTGATGCATCCTAAGGACTCCACACTCACTAACTCCAATATAGTAAGACCATATAGGAAGAATTTAGAAAGACCATCGAGAAACATTGAAAAGATAGATACCAGAAATTTGGAAGGACACGAATGCCAAAAAAATTGGATATACTCCATTATGTTTTAGGATCAAAAATGAGGCAAATGGATGGAAACATCTTTATGTTCCAAACCAAGTATGCACGAGAAATACTAAAATGTTAGATTAAGCCAATGGTAACTCATATTTAAATGAGAATAAACTTATCACCTAGAGAAGATCTGAAGCCAATGGACACAACTTCATACAAGCAACTAATAGAGAGTTTGATCAACTTCTCTATTACTAAGCCACCTTTGAGTTACGCAATTGGGATTGTTTTGAGATTTGTGGCAAGTCTAGAAGATATTCATTGTAAAGCAACATATAAAATCATACAGTACATGACAAGTACATTGCACTATGGGATTTGATAAGTTATGTACAAGGTGATAACTTTAGAGTAGTTGGTTACACAAATTCACATTTGGCAAGTTGCATTGACAAGATAAGATAAGATAAATTTATTAATGTCTAACAAATGACCACAAAATTAGGTCAATGGAACTGAAAGCTGCAACAATTATGAGTACAATATGGGAGTGCAATCGCAACTCCTTGATAATAATGAAAATAACATAAAGAAAGAAACCTAAAGTAGTGTAGCCTCGAAAAGTATATAACCATGACAAAGGTACAGTGATCCAAAATAAAATAAAAGCGAGTATGCCCAACTCAAAAGTCTGTCAAGAGAGAGAGAGAGATCTTACAATGCGACTGTCAAGGTCTCCCAAGTCGAATGGTCGATGGTGAGGGGGGCGAACTGGGCACTAGCTCGCTGTCGGTGTCCTCATAGACTATCAGGGGGATCCGGCTGTATGATCCTAGGGGGGATGTAGTGTTAAATTTTTAGCTCGGTAGGTGTCTCAATTGTGCCTATGTGTCCTAGGCCAGCTGATGGACACCTTAATCAGCCTTGTTTATCTCAGCCTAAGTACAACTTAGGTTATCAACAAAAATTTCATCCTTGAGTGGAGTGTGGGGCCCAAGGAGAGAGGATGCACCTCACGAGGAGGCGGAGTGCTTTGTGGGACCCTGTCCAAAGGGGGGCACACCACTTAGTGGAGAGTGGGGTCCAACCCAAAGGGGGCACCCCAATCTCAGCCATTGAGGCGCATACTTGGGCACACATCTCAAGGCAAATGGAGGCTGGAAGAAAGATAAAAGGAGGGGCTGAGGGTGGAGAGGACACACATTCTCATTTTGTGCATGAGAGCTGAGAGAGAGGGCGCTTGGCTGAAGAAAGAAGTTGTCATTCTGCAGCTGAGTTGAGGGCGACTTAGCTAGGCAGAAGGGTCGTACAACAGAGATTTGCAGGGGCCAAACAACAAGGCAAAGATCAGCAGCAAGAGGGCCAAATCAGAGGGGTCGTCCAACAGCACAAGAGGGTCGATTTACGGGTTGTACAACAGTCTTTGGAGAGGGTCGTATAGGCCGCTTGGCTGGGTCGTACACGCTGTGTGGGTTGGGCCGATTCAGGGCCGTACAGCAGCAAGAAAGTTGGGTCGTACAACTGAATCTTGCTGGGCTGTACAATGAGAAAAATCAGCAGAAATTTCAGTAAGAAATTTCTGATTTTTATTTTGCTGTTGTAATCTGAAAAATTGCATTCCTCTGAAGCCAAATAAAGCCCCTCTAAGCTGGTTTTCCCCACACTAGGGTTTCCAGGGTACATTTGGTGTCTATGTGTTTTTATGCTAGGTTTTTTTGTTAGCTTCTGTTGTTAATTTTCTTATTTATAACTCAACAGTAAATTAATTGCATAATTTCCAGATTTATATCAGCTAGGAAATTTCTGGGTTAACATGTATTATTGGCATTAGTTTCTGTGTTGAGTTATCAGATTTCAACGGTATCAGAGCTCAGCCTCTGAGTATAGGACAGCCACAGCCAAGGTTCTTGCTGTGCAAACCAGGAGGAGTAAATCAGCAAGAGGGACGTATAACCAATGAAAGTGGGGCAGCCGAAAGAGCTGACTCAAATGGCAGGCCTAAGGTTCCAAGATAGGCTGGAGGGCGCCTCCAATTTTTGTCCTTGGAGGGAGCGTATAAGCTTGGTGCTGGAGGAGAATGAGCTATTGGAACTTGTTGAAGGGAAAGCAGTCCCTCCAGCTGATCCAGCACAGCTAGCAGCCCACCTCAAGAAGGATGTTAAGACGAGGAGGCTAATTGTGGATGGCGTTAAAGACCACATTATCCCACATCTATCTGGCAAGAAAGCAGCCAAGGAAATGTGGGATGCCCTGGTAAAGTTGTACCAGTCTGATAACCAGAATAGGAAGATGTTGCTCAGAGAGAAGCTGAGAAGCACAAAGATGGCCAAGGGAGAGTCGGTGGTCACCTACCTCACAAATTTCACTCAGATCAGAGATGAACTAGCAGTTGTGGGAGAGGCAGTGGACGAGACTGACTTGGTGAGGACAGCCTTGAATGGCTTCACCAAACAGTGGAAGTATTTGTCCGTGGAGTTGTGGCTCGAGAGAAGCTCCCTAATTGGGAGAGATTGTGGGATGACTTAAACTAGGAGGAGTTGACACTTGATGCCACTCAGGCTAGCCAACCAATGAGTGAGGAGGAGGAGAATGTGGCTCTTCATGCAAAGAAGAGAAGTGGAGCAGGAGGCTCCAGTGACATGAGCAAAGTGAGATGCTTTGTATGTCACAAGACTAGCCACTATGCCAGCCAGTGTCCCAAGAAGAAGAAGAAGAAGGAGTCGGAGGTAGCAACAACAGCATCTACTCAGATGGATGTGTTTGTAGAGAAATTCGATGATGATTTTTCTCTGGTGGCCTCTCTTTCTAGCAGCAGCAGATTGACTTAGTTGGAGGATAGTGGGGCATGGTTCGTGGACAGTGGGTCATCTCGCCATATGACAGGAATGAGGTCGATGTTCCTTATTGTTTCAGAGACGGACTCAGACTGCCATGTGAAGAGTGGGGCGTGCACCAGGCATGCAGGAAAGGGGGTTGGATGTGTCAGATTCCAGCTAGAGTCAGGAGTGTCTCTAGAGGTGGATGAGGTGATGTATGTACCAGAGTTGAAGGTTAACTTGCTCTCTATATCAGATCTAGAGAATATGGGGTATGCAGTGATGTTCGAGGATGGACAGGTGCTCATACAGGAAGAGAGAGTGACTTTGGATGCAGCAGTGAGGCTTGGCATCAGGCAAGGTATGATGTACACGTTGTTGGGACAAGCTGTAGGTGGGTCCAGGGGGATCTTGGACCAGAGATCAGTGTCAGAGAATGTCAGTTGGTATGACTTGACATTGATGGAGAAGCAGAGCAGGACATCAGATCAGAGTGCAGCAGAGGTAGCAAGGATGTCTTCCAGTTCAAAGGGAGCAATTACAGTAGCAGTAGGTTTGATGGGATCAAAGATTGATCCGGGTGGAGACACCTCTCTCGCTAAGAGGAGTGTTAGATTCTTAGCTTGATAGGTGTCTTAGTTGTGCCTATGTGTCCTAGGCCAGCTAACGAACACCTTAATCAGCCCAAATCAACCTTCTTTATCTCAGCCTAAGTACAACTTAGGTTATCAGCAAAAATTTCATCTTTGAGTGGAATGTGGGGCCCAGGGAGAGAGGGCGCACCTCATGAGGAGGTCGAGTGCTTTGTGGGACCCTATCCAAAGAGGGGCGCACCACTTAGTGGAGAGTGGAGTCCAGCCCAAAGGGGGCACCCCAATCTCATCCATTGATGCCCAAACTTGGGCACACATCTTAAGGAAAATGGAGGCTAGAAGAAAGATAAAAGGAGAGGTTAAGGGTGGAGGGGACACACATTCTCATTTTGTGCATGAGAGATGAGAGAGAGGGTGCTTGGCTGAAGTTTTCGCTGAGGAAAGAAGCTGTCATTCTGCAGCTAAGTTGAGGGCAACTTAGCTGGGCAGAAGGGTCGTACAACAAAGACTTGCAGGGACCAAACAACAAGGCAAAGATCAGCAGCAAGAGGGCCAACTCAAAGGGGTCGTACAACAACACAAGAGGGTCGATTTAGGGACCGTATAGCAGTCTTTGAAGAGGGTCGTACAAGCCGCTTGGTTGGGTCGTACAGGCTATATGGGCTGGGCCAATTCAAGGTCGTACAACAGCAAAAACGTTGGGTCGTATAGTTGAATCTTGTTGGGATGTACAGTGAGAAAAATCAGCAGAAATTTCTGCTTTTATTTTGCTGTTGTAATCTGAAAATTGCATTCCTCTGAAACCAAATAAAGGCCCTCTTAGCTGGTTTTCCCCACTCTGGGGTTTCTAGGGTACATCTAGTGTCTATGTGTTTGTATGCTTGGTTTCTCTATTAGCTTCTACTGTTAATTTTCTGATTTATAACTCAGCAGTAAATTAATTGCATAATTTCCACATTTTTATCAGCTAGGAATTTTCTGGGTTAACATAAATTATTGGCATTAGTTTCTGTGTTGAGTTATCAGATTTCAACATGTAGGAGTGGGGGATACTCCTAGCATACAAGATCAAAAAAAAGAAACTCTGGATAGATCTCTGGGAGCTCATATGAGTCTGGGAGTTGGTCTAGTGGACGGGAGGCGCCCTACTCTGGATTCGTCTGGAGCTAATCCCTCTAACTCTCTGAGGATGTATGGACTGATGTACCGTTCAGCACCTTCGAACCAGTCTCGATGATAACAATCCGTCTCCCTGGGGGGGAGGCTGAGGAGAGACACGAGGCCTCACTTTGGGACTCAGCTCGTCGCATGTTGCTCCGATCTGATGGGTCAGCATGAAAGTATGAGGTGATCGTCCTGGTCATCCTAAAGCGGGGCACGCAGGAACTAAGATCTGTAGCTGAATATCTCCTTGATGAAGAGGGTAAGGCATCTCTAGTCCTAGTATCGGAAGAAAGTAGAGAGTGAGTCCCCTGAGTCCCTATATAGGCAATGGTAGCGTCCTCTGATCTCATAGTATATGGGGCACCTAAATATGAGGTGCATCTCTATCTCTGGCTCCTGTAAATGGCACATCTGACAAATCCTATTAGGCCATGGTATATGTTGGTCCGACTCAATCCAGAGTCAATGAGATCCAACCACGAAGTTGACCCAAAGGAATCCTGAGTGAGTGCATCCAATGCCTGTGTGTATAAGGGGGGTGGACAACAATGCCATCCTGCAGCTCCAATAAGTGCTCTAGATAGAATGACATCTTCGAGACTAGGCTCGTCGAAGGCAAGGTCCAAGTGACCTGAATGTATAGTCTGTAGATGTCCTCTCTGATAGCCTGATTCAATACCTGTTTAATCGAAAAGAGATGATGTGTTGTATCAAGGGAGAAACTGAACAAGGGAAGGCACTCCGGGGAGATAGTCATCGACTGGAGAAGCCGAGACGCCTCAGAGAACCAATCACGTGCACGGCCTGAGGGGGAATCTGAAGCAAGAGCCTCCGAGGAGCAAAGAGCAAGGTAGGGGTACCGCTCTCTCCCGATGGTAGAGTCTCTGAAAGATATATCTCTACGAAGGAAAGAGACCAAGTGGAAAATGACCTCAAGGCGGAAGGGATGGATACCAAACTTTGCCTGATAATGGGCTACAAAACAGTCCACTTGCAGCGGATAATACACTTGAGAAGCAGGGTCTAGACCCCCTCCAACCTGGCCCAGTCTATCTATAACAAGCTCGACCCCCAAATCTCGTAGCCATAGAGGATTATGGGTCTAATAATCACCTCCATGAGGTAGAGTTTGGACAAGATGTCCTGAAACTGACCCAAGAAGCATTGTCTCTCAATGAGGGCCACGAAATAGTACCCTCTACTGAGCCTAGGCTGAAAGGCTTGCCGCATACTGAAACGGGGCCCCGTGAACTGTACTCTCAGATAAGTGTAGGCTGTAGAGAAAACAAATAAGAACAACCAATAGTGGCATTGTCTTCCACCAATGCAACATACAAGGTAGTTATCAATGTAACCTAGTAAGCAATATGCATCATGAAGCTTCTAGCTTATATGAATCTTCGATTGACTCGCACCACACCTTTATTCTGAAAACCAAAGTGCGATTCAGTTCACAGCATGTCAAGCAAATATTAAGCACATTGAGCTACACTGTTACTTCATCAAAGAGAAGGTGCCAAACAAAGGGATTGAATCATTGAAGTTGCATTGAAGATCAGCTTGCAAACATCTATAAAAGAACTGAAAAATGAGAAGTTAAAGGAGTTTGGAAAAATGATTAGTATAAATGAAAAGAAAATGGTCATTAAAGGGGGTGTTTAAACGTAATACCAATTTTTAGTTGGGTGCCCTACTCTTATATATTTAGCAATACAGTCAAGTTCAAGAATATTTGACAAATTTGTAGATGACAATACATTTTTGGGTTAGGCTATTTTGGTTGGAGGACTAGCCTCATCCTAAACTGTCCATTTTTGGGACAAATTTTGTTTCTAAATATGTACATAGAACTATCCAAAACATACAAGTTCGTTGGAGAAGATCAGTTAGCTTATTATCTATGAACTCTAAAAGAATTCAAAAAGGCTAAACAAATATCTCTCTTATACAATTGTCAATTTCTTAACATGGCAACATAGGTTCTTGGTTGATTATTTTTATGCATCATTTGCATATGCTTGACTTTATTTGACACCCAACTTAGTTTTATCCTTGTGTGCACACCAATTGTTCTTGATATAAGAGGTTTTCCATAAATTTAAATGCTTTTTTAGGTTTTCCATAAATTTAAATGCTTTTTTAGCTTCTAGTTCTACATGAGTCATGAGCCGAAAGCTAATGGCACTTTGTATTGGATGCCATATTACTCACCACCATTGTCATCATGAGCTACTAGGAACTCCCCAAGAACAAATCTTGGCAAATTTACTCTTAAAGTTTGTAGTTGAATTATATAAAGTTTTCAGTAAAATGGTTTCAGAACAAAGAAAATTGGTTGATGTGTGATTGAGTCAGTCAATCATAAAATTGCAAGAAATAACATGAGAATTGCATATGTCAAGCGCAAGAACAACAAATAAAATTGACCACCTCTCCATACTTCCCGTAATCATGTACATGCTATTTCAAATGTCAATGCAACTTGGTTCAAAGAACTCCAGCAAGACATGAGGAGGAAATGTTTTGACAAAACTACAAAATGGAATTAAGGGAATTTCCCACTGGTAATTTTGGTAAGGGGCTTTCTGAACTACAACAAATTAATTGACATGCCACTCAAATCACATAGTCAATGTGTCATATTCGATGAAAACCACACTGCAAGTTGGAAAACATAAACGTATATGCAAAGCATGTACATTATTTTGTTTGTATCTATTTGCTCACTACAGAAATTTAAAGACTTTTCTAGAAGAAATGTTAGGGACAGTATTCTCATGCACCTGTATAAGCATGATTAGAAAGACATTTTTGGGTCTTTTTTGGTCTAGGACCTAGGTGGAGGCAAGCATATGCTTACTCGAATCTCTGAAAGTGCAGTAACAAATTAGAAATGTAAGATCTTTTCTTCTTGAAATGAAATGGAAAAAAAAATTATTGGAACAAAATGCAAAGCATGTACATACAGGCAGCAATGTCTTATGGTTAAGGCATCAAGATCAATTTAAGGCATCTTTGATCAAATGTCCTTCATACCAAGGAAATAGAGTAGGAACCATAGCAATGTCAATCACTCGTCCTAATAACAAACATTCAAATAGACTTCCACCTTGCATATTTCTTTTTATCAATCGACTAACAAAAAATATACATTTCATTGCCAAACCATGTATCAGGGCCCAGATGCAAACGAATTTTCCATGTTAACCGTGTTTATACAGTACCTTCACATACATGGATATTGCCAATGGTTTGAGTTGTCAATAAATGGACAATTCTTGATTAAATTATGGAGCTTGACGGGCATCACAGTTATTAAGATTGCCCCATAACGCTCTCACACTGGCAACCAACAACCTCTTGCAGCAATTTAAGGAGATGTGCATACATTATGTGAAAAATAACTTTACATCAAAATAGATATCCTTCAACAGTCAATGGCAACGATGAGAATGTAATCATTTGATCACTCCATGTCACCCTTAAACTTGGTCGATGTCCAATACTTGATGAAATTACTAGTCATGTCGACTCGTCATTGCAGTTTGAATATAATTTATTTCTTTCTTCTCAAATTCAAAGCATTCTTATAATGAACAAACATTATTATGTCTTCTGCTTCGTGAAGTCAAACGCGAAAGTTGCAAATATGAGTATAGGTAGACATAACGCAAGGCAGACAGTTACATGAGCCGCAGAACAGAAACCATGTTTTTTTTTAAATGCGTCATATATTACATTTGAAATCAATAAGCATATACATCATTGACCTTATTGATATAATACCATGAGTTTTTAAGCAAAAACTCCAAAAAGACAGGATTCAATTATAAAATACCCATCTATTAGAAAACAAGTTTGGACTCACAAAATGCAACGGTAGATTGCTAAATTTGCAATCATGTAAGGGTTATCATTATTGTTAAATGATAAAGAGATGCCAGATATACCCACCTGTTTCACAGAGTCGGCGATCTCAGGGCCAATACCATCTCCAGGAAACAAAGTGGCACGGATCGTTTCCCCATGTGCAACAGATCCCAATTGTCTTTTGACGCCTGCACATCGTCCAAAGGTCGACAATGCTGAATCCGCTCCCGTAAAACCACCACTGATTAGCGGTTTTGGGCCGTGTTTTGAAACGGTCCTGAGCAAGGATCGAACCCCACGSGCTGCCATTGAATTGGAAAAGATGAGAGAGATGGAATCCTTTGGATGAAGCCTTCAGGAACGTMCACAGAGTTACATGTAAAATGGTATGGAAGGCAGAGAATTGGGAATGGATGGTGTTGAGAAAAAGTGTTTTGTTTTGCAGTAATCCCGTGGTCCTTTGATTCGATTATCAAATACTACTCTTCCCCATTGCAAGTTGGATCCTCTCTCTGTGTGCACTGAGAAAAAAAACCATCAATCCCAAAAGTCTTATGGGCGAGAAGGGACTTTTGGGAAAAATCAAATGGCTTGTAGAGACGGGGCGTGCTTCATGGGTTGTCAATGCATAACTAGAATAAAATAGGGTTTCTATATGGGCTTTTAAGTTTTCCAAGATGGGATGGAGCGAGGCTTCTTGTTGCCATGCCTCCGAGAATGCCTTTTAGGGCATTTAAAGGGAAAAGGTAAAAATATAGACTATAACGACTCAAAAGTAAGGCAAGGTCAATGGGGGTGTTGTTGAGAGTAAAGAGGATGGTATGTTAGGTTACTTCCAAGGTTAAACAAGGATAAGAAGTTGGGGCTGGGTGATTTTAAGGGAAGAGTATCTTGATGTTACAATAATTTATGTAAATGAAAATACTTGTTTTTAATGGTTTATGCTCTAATGGTGGTGGTTTCCCTTATGGAAAGCATGTTATTTATGTAAGCATGTTATTTGTATACTTCAATTTTTTAGATCACTTTTTAAAAAGTAAAGAAAAAAAAAAGGTGTAGAAGTATGAGAGAGTTTATTAACTTATCTCAAGTGTGTGTGTGTGCAAACGAAAAATATTTGTGTACAATGGTTTGTTTTTTAATGGTTGTTTCGCCTGTGTAAGTATGTCTTTGTATTGCCCGACCTCTTTAAATCACTTTCAAATAGAAAAAAAAAAAAAATAGAGCCATGAGATGGTTCGTTAACAATATCTCAATATATGTGTGTGTGTAAAATAATTATAGCAATATAGAATGCTCTAGAACTTTGACCTTTCCTATCCCCCTTTTAAACTAGCTCTTTACTCTTTATTTTGTTCCTTCCCTTCTTGTGTTGTGGAAATTCCTTCTTGTGTTGTGGAAATTCCTTCTTGTGTTGTGGGAGCCTTCCTTCCAAACAAAGGGAGCTATGTGAAGAGGTTTGTGTTGTGAGAACTTGAGAGAGAGAGAGAGAGAGGCCCTAGTGAAGGGCATAAACCTAACTATCAAGAGAACGCGAACACCCAAGAGAAGAACACTAATAGAGAGAGAGAGAGAGAGAGAGAACACTCTAGCTCTTAAATGAGTATATTGTGTGGTGTTGGCAAGGTACCAACACTCACACTCTTGCTTGGCTAGACAATGGGATGAATTATACAGAGAGAGAGAGAGAAAGAGAGAGAGAGAGAGAGAGATTACTTGCGGTGAGGAGGGAAGTCTTCAGTGAGGTGGGTAGGTGGCTTACATGATGATCCACTAGCTAGCCAACATATCTGGTGGAGGACACTCTAGCTCTTAAATGAGTATATTGTGTGATGTTGGAAAGGTACCAACACTCGCACTCTTGCTTGGCTAGACAGTGGGATGAATTATACCAATGCCCAAAATTATAGAGAGAGAGAGAGAGATTACTTGTGGTGAGGAGGGAAATCTTCAATGAGGTGGGTAGGTGGCTTACATGAATAATGGAGGAGGAGGATTTGGATTTCTCTAATGATCCACTAGCTAGCCAACATATATGGTGGAGGACACTCTATAGTTAATTAGAGAGATGATGGGGAATTTATCTAGTGATCACAAAAAGGTTGGCAATCCTCCATGTGACGAGCTAACGGGACAAGCAAAAAAGGGCCTTCAATGTGAGGTTAGGGTTCTACCTTGGAAGTACAATGGGACAGATCTTTGGGATCCTGCGACTTTACTCTTGAGCTCTAGTCTGGATGAGAATTTACTAATGACATTAGGTGATATGTGTACCATATATCCTTAGGAATTGACTTTCAGTCCAAGTGAGGTACCATTTATTGTCAGGGAAGGAAATGATGGGTGGGATACAAACATAAGCTTCGTTGGAGCCTTCCTCATTTATAACCTTATGAGTGGTTCAAACAACTTTGATGAACTGGGGATGCAACGTTTGGAGGATTTGAAGAAGAGAAAGCATTGAAAATGCATCAAGAAGAAGCAAGACCCTATCAATCTGCTCTTAGGAGAAAATTCTCATCAAAGGTAGGTTACTCCCATCGTAGTATAATTTTGGTTAACAGATCGATGGTTTGGATTTTTAGGTCCAGGGATGAAGTTCATATCATTCTTTATAAGCGATGGAAGTGGTGATCACTGTTATCCCCTATCCTAGGGATAACTAAGGAGATTATGTCTCAAGGCCCACAGGTCATAGACATGGAGTACCGAGAGCCATATTGACTTGAGCCTAGCCCTGGAGGGCCCATCTTTCTTCTTCAACACCTCCATCTTGTCAGCAGCAGCAACATCCATCCCATCGGCCTGGTCCTTCAGCAGCAATGGATCTTGCTCCATGAGGTAATGAGTCTAGGTATCATGGTATGTGTCACTCGGATTCTCAAAACATTTGAATATGTGCATTTAATTCTTTTTTCTTCATGAAGTGTGCTTGGACTTTATGCCTTTTGACTTGTCCATAGGGGGGGATGATAGAATGCCCTAGCAAGTTGGTTCCCTTAGGAGTGAGTTGTCATCGGGTGGGTTCATGAAAGGCCATCGTCCATTCCCACCATACTTATCACTTTTCATCATCTTCCCTCTCATCCTTCCCCTACATTGGTTCAGGCATTGGGTTTGCCAAGCTAGCAAAGGGTTGTACCTTGCCTTGTGGGAAGAAGGGGCTAAAGGCCCAGAGGGTAAAAGTAGTTGGCAAAAGATAAAATTCAAAAGAACAAAACCTTCAGATGCTTCACCCAAGGATCCCCGAGAAAGCAATCAAAGGCTTCTCAGTAAGAAAAAGGAGGGACCCATAAAATAAATAAACTCAATACCTAGTTGGAGGATAGGGGGTCTCATCATGAGCCAGCTTATTAGGTCTTTGGGCATGTAGCGGTATGACACTACCATTCAGCTGGTCACCACGCTAGGGTAGTGGCTCTTGATGGCATAGCCAAGAGAAAGGGGGTATCATCACGAGCCAACCTTCTCATCTCCGTGAAATGCTTGTGGGTAACGTTGTCACCACTAGTCACCACGCTAGGGCAATGTCCCCCAGCTATTCTCTTGAAAGAAAAAACAATAAGATAAAAATGTAAAAAGGCATTAAATGGGCTTGGAAACACTTGCATCCATGACAAGGTGCAACTCACCCTCTTCAGAGCCACCCACAAGTAAGCCATACATTTCCTTGTCATCATTGTGCCCATTGCCCAAACATCCCCATACCACCTCATCCACTTACATGACCTAGATTGGTCTTCACCTGGAAACATCCCACATCTAAGGAGAATCGGCCCAATAGGACATCTTGAAACCCTCTCCAAACCTGGCTTGTAGAATAGTATAACGTCTTTGAGCACTTGTCTGGGAAAGGGGGTTTTTATGCACATGTTTAGATAACTTGATTATTAGATGTGATTGACATTGTTATGATCCCTATGACTTATGAGCCCATGAAGGGTGTACTTGTTGTTGCTGCAGGATCATGCCCAACGGACAGGTACACATGGGGAGAGGATTAGCTCGGACCTCCATAGGGATAAAATCCCACTAGATGGATGTTGAGACCCCAAGAAGGGGCAGACATATACCATAGGTTTGCACCGGAAAGAGAGGAGGATGTTCCAGTAGAGACAGCCTGGCAGGCCTGGACCCAGGGGGGTCTTTCCCTCCCACATGATGTTGGCCCCTGAAGGCCCTTGACGTCATCATTCAGAGCCTTAACGTCACCTAGTTGAGTTGTCCAGCTTGAGGACAGTTTGGGTTGGCACGTGTGGCAGTTCCTGAGGGGTTTTGAGCCCCAACATTGCACTTGGAGGGCTAGTGTTCCAGCAGAGAGGCTAACGTCACCCTAGGAGGGGCATGACATCACCCTAAAAAGATAAAATTAGGGTTTTATCGGATAATTTTGTGTAAAATTGGATTTTCTCATGTAAACTGGGCATGTCGACCTTTTTGACCTAATTTTGTAATTAAAGGTCATTTTCATTGTATAAATATGGGATTTTCCCCTTGTATTTTGTCATCATTCATTCACTCACTAAGTGAGGTATGAAATTTCGGCTCCTTTAAGGCTCTTTGGTTGAAATTAAGTGGTGCGCAACTCTTGGAGGAGGCTTATATTGGTGTTTTTGGCATTTTTCTTGGTGGAAAGTCTGCAACTAGGCTAATTGCTACATTATTCTTGGTGAATGTAAGTGAATTTCTGCAATTCTTCTTTACTTTGAAAGGTTATGGTACATTTACTTTACATTTTTCCAAGATTATGAAATTGTTAGCTTAAAACCCTGGGAGATCAAGCACATGTTATTGTCCTTGTCTTAACAACTTTTCACCTACTAGATTGTGCTATAAACCCTACCTTTTGAAGCATTGTGCTAGATCCCTACCATTGTAGCACTCTAGTATCACTTGCTTCATCAAGTCATTATTTACTTCAAGCTTGAGATAAAGAAGAAGGAAAACTGATAGGGCCTAGGGTTGTCTACTTCCTAGTAGTCATTTTCCTTTTTGGGCTTGTTGATTTAGGCCTTGGGTTACCAACACCTAAACCAATCATCCCTCTTTGTCCTTAGCTCAAACATAATCATTTGATTCCTTCAAGATTGTTGTTGCAATAAGCCCTAAAGACATTGATCTAGACCTTCTATTTGATTGATTGATAAGAACAACACTTAAACTTTTACCTCAAGCTATCTACTAACCTTTCCTAACCCTAGAGTAGACTAATCCACTAACCTTCTTGTTGTTGTTACAAAAATAAGCTACAACCAATTATTACAGCAGTAAAAGCTCTTAAAAACAATTTAAAAAGTTGATTTTTACATTGCCTAATTAGCTTTTGACAAGTGCTAGTATATTGTTACTATTGGATTATCATTTTTGGTAATTGTGAAGCATATTCAAGGCATTGATAGTGAAGCTATCATCTTGTATACATTGTTGTTAAAAAAAAAAATGCTTCATCTTGCATCAACTTATTGCTTTTATCGACAAGTCCAAGGTTTTATGAAGCACTAACATCAAATTGTACTTGCAAAAGATATTGTTTTCTTGTTGCTTTGTTCTGGGCAGGTACACTCAAGCATATCATGTTTCATTTGTTAAAACCTTGGGACTTTATGATCAATGTGACTTGTGAGAGGGGACATTTTTTATTGACACTTCAACCTTTGCCTTCTCAAACTCCCAGGTCACCGGGGATGTCTCCCCTGGGCTATCATCCCTAAATAGAAAGAGGTGTCTTATTAAGGTGACAGTGATAGGACAACCTCTTGTTACGCCAATTTTCCCTCCTTTAGCCTTTCCCTTTGGGACAAGTACAAATTGCGTGATAACAATCACAACCCCTGTTCCTTAAGAAATGGAATTTGGAATTTGATGCTTGAACAACTCAATTGGGGATTTTCTCGATATGGGTAAGGCTTCAGGGACTCCCTTTTCTTTTATGGTCGGAAGACGTGTTTGCAGAAATTGGGAATGATCTAGGTTCCATTTATGAGGTCAACTGATCTAGGTGGATATTGGTGGCCACCCACCTATTCCAACTGGCTCCTCTTGTCCATTTGTAGTTCAACACGTTCTTCTCTACTTCTTTGTAATTGTGGGTTCTACACTTATGGGGTTGTTTGAATCCCTACACATCTTCCAGGTGGATATTGGTGGCCTTTCACCTAATCCAACTGGCTTATTTTGTATGTTTTCATGTCAGCACATCTTGTTGTACTTCCAGGGTCGTTTTGGAGCCCTAAACAGTATTTTTTTGTCTCACTATAGTCAAACTATAGACAAAGTTAGAGTTTGACGACGTAATGTGTATTTTTCTGAAAGACCTTTCCAACGAGCTATCACGCGCCTAAATCGGAGGTCGTATGCAAAAGTTACGACCCCGAGAAGTTGAGGTACCAACTTACCCATAGAGGACCACATGACTTTTGATGTTTCACCTCATAGGGAAAGGTTTTTGAATGTCTAGGGTTTGGGCATTCATGAGTAATATTAAAAAGGCCCTTGCAGCCTCATTGTAATCATTATGCTCAAACGAATGCGCGTAGAAGCCACATTTCTTCTTAGAGATAACTACCACCATTCGAGCAAGTGTTTCAGTTCTGCAGTTTTACAATTTCAGCCTATTTTATTTGTTTAATAGAAGATATTGTTCATTGGATACATGTGTTGTTCTTCATATCTCTGTGTTTATTGTATTCAATCTGTTAATCAGTTAGTTCCGCTCCTAAATCTGGATTAGCGGTATCAGAGCGATCTGCTCTTCATTTATTTTTCTTCATGCATGTCCCCGACAAGATATGGGTACAAGAAGTTGGGACTTGAACCAATCGAGTTGTTGCAAGATCAGTCACGTTAAGCCTAACGACAACCCATGGGAGACGAAAAGAATGATGATGGAGCAGAAGATCCTTTTAAAATGTTGCTTAAGGAAGCATTTGCGCGACAAAGGAACGAAATGATGGACAAATTTGCACTGATCCTTCGGTTATTGCCCACAAGAGAAGCATCTTCATCAAGCGGCCATGCAACCCCCTTCAAGGTACAGGTAAATTTTGATATTCCATTATTTGAAGGACTGATATATGCAGATGTTGTAGATAAATGTTTGAATCTGCTCGAAGGGTATTTTTCGGTCCATAATTTTTTCGATAGGGAAAAGATTACTTTTGCACTCCTCAAAGTCATCCCCCATGTTAAGGACAAGTGGGACACTTACTCTGAGCAAAGGGCCATAGAGGAATTTGTAATATTTGTGGCTGCCCCTACATGGGATTCCTTCCGGGATGCCATTAAAGAACAATACTACCATGTTGGAAGCTACAAGGACCAGTACACCAAATGGACCACCCTGCGTCAAGAAAGGGACTAGACAGTACCAGATTTCACCAATATTTTCCATACCCTGCGCACCAAGTTGGATATCAAAGACTCTTAGTGACATCTGGTGCTCAAATACCGTGGTTGTTTGCATAGATACATTCAAACATAAATGGATTTTATGGAGATCACCTCATTGGGTACGACTTATAGATATGTTGTCAAGATCGAGCAAAAATTTAAGCAGAAGAGGCTAGAGTTTGGATCTGCAAACTCCTCACAGCCGAAGCAGAGAAAAGGTGGCCCTAATCCACATAGCAAGGGATAGATCAAAGATGGCCACTCTCAGGACAACCAGTCCAAGCTGCAATGCAAGAAGGGCAATGAGAAGTGGAAGAAGGACACATGAAAATGGTGTGAATACCATAAAAGCCCTTGGCACAACACTAATGAATGTCGCTCCAAGCAATCACTCATGGCCAAGATGGAGGATTCTGAGTTAGAGGCCGATTCTGATTTTGAATCAAATCCAGAAGGAGGGAAGCAAATTATCGATGTTGAACCCCGTGCCATTGTCGCTACCACCAAAGTCCAGCCAAGCGAACCAGAAGAACTAGAGGAAGGGGAACACCTCTTTCACTCACAGATGTGGGTAAAGGGGGCTCTGCTTCATTTCATTGTCGATAGCGGCAGTTAGAAGAACTTGATCTCAGCAGAGGTCGTCAAGCGGTTGGACCTTTCGACGACACCACATCTGGAGCCCTACACTATCAGTTGGCTTCGCCAAGGAAGAGATCTTTTTGTTAGCCAACAATGTTGTCTGCCCTACGACATCAAGCCCTTCAAAGATGAGGTATTGTGTGATATTTCTCCCCTTGAAGTTTGTGATGTTCTTTTAGGACAACCATATTTGTGGAAGAGTCATGTTGTGTATGAGTCTAGACCCCGAAGTGTTATTATTACTTTGGGTAGACAATTGTACAAGATACTAGAGGTAGCATCACCTACCTTTATTTCTTTAATCTCTATTAAGCAATGCAGTAAGGTCATTTCACAGACCGGGAAGTTCGTCTTCTTTGTGATATGTTCTCACAGTGAGCAGAAGGTCGCCGCCACATCCGTGACCTCTACACAAAGCCTCTCTTTGCTAAAGAAGAAAGTGGACAGGATTGTGGAAGAGTACAAAGACATCTTCTCCTCGCCCATCGGGGTACTAACACACTACCAAGTCAAGCATCCAATTGATCTAACCCCCAGTGCACCTCTTCCTAATGGACCAATCTATCGTCGCTCGTTGATGGAGAATGATGAAATCAAGCGTCATATCTAAGAGCTTCTTCAAAAGGGGCACATCGGACCCAACTCCTCCACTTGTGGAAGTCCGATTGTATTAGTGCAGAAGAAGGACGGGACCTGACAACTCTGCATTGATTACATAGAATTAAACAAAATCACAGTCAGAAATCGGTACCGAATTCCAAGGATTGATGAACTTCTTGACCAACTCAAGGGGGCAAAGTTCTTCAACAAGATTGACCTAAAGTCTGACTACCACCAGGTTCCCATTAAACCAACTGATGTATGGAAGACAACTTTCAAATCTAAAGAAGGTCTCTTCAAATGGTTGGTCATGCCCTTTGGCCTAACAAATGCACCAACCACTTTCATGAGGTTGATGGATGATGTATCGAGACCCTTCACCAACTCTTTTGTGGTGGTATATTTGGATGACATCCTCATCTTCAGCAGAACTTGGGAGGAGCATATGAGACATATTCAGTAGGTTTTGAGCACTCTACGACAGCACAAGCTTTATGCCAACTTGGAAAAATGTTCCTTTGGCATGAACATGGTCCAATACTTGGGCTACATTGTTGATGAGCATGGGGTACATGTTGATCCCGCTAAGATCCAAGTCATCCATGACTGGCTAGCCCTGACCACACCAATTGAGCTTTAGAGCTTCTTGGGACTAGCTAATTTCTACCGACGGTTCGTGTTGGGATTCTCCCATATTGCATGGGCCCTCAGCCACGTGACCAAGGGTGGTGGCAGGGAAAAGTTCATGTGGGGGAAAGAACAACTACGAGCATTTGATGATCTAAAGCATCGTTTGTGCTTGGCTCCAATACTCTCCTCGCCTAATCTGCAACAATCGTTCAAGATTGAGACTGATGCATCTAACTATGTTGTAAGCTCAATTCTCACCAAGCACGGTCATCCGGTGGAATACCATAGTGATACACTCTTAGATTTTGTCCGAAAATACCCAACCTATGACAAGGAAATGTATTCCATTGTACAAGCATGTTGTCAATGGAAACATTACATTATGGGAAAGGAGACAATCATCCACACTAGTCACAAGCCTCTATAGTTCATACAGACACAAGGGAAGTTGTAGAAAGACCGCCATCAGAAGTGGTCCACCTACTTGCAACAGTTCCATCTCAACATTAAGTATAAGACAAGGAGCAAAAATTGTGTCACTGACTGCCTCAGTCGACCTCCCATGGTTGCACTCACCACTGTGCTCCATTCTTGTGGACATGAGGCATCTGAGTGGCCCCAAATTTATCAGCAAGATCTAGACTTCGCCACTACCTATAAGCTCTTGGGTACAGGTGCGACTATCACCGATTTTCAAATTTAGGACGTGTTGTTATGCCATATGGTCCATCTTCGTGTTCCTACAAGCGAGCGTGCAAATCTGATTTGGGAAGCCCACTACAGTCGGGTGGGAGGACATTTTCGCGTGGAGAAAATTGTGGTCGTTCTCCATAAACATTTTAATTGGCCAAAACTTCAGCAGGACGTCAACAAGTATATCAGATCTTGCACTGTCTATGCCATTGCCAAGCCAACCATCAAGAAGCAAGGCTTATACACCCCTCTTCCTACCCCCGAGAAGCCTTGGGAATCCATCTCGATGGATTACATGTATGGCCTTCCATCCACCAAGCAAGGTAATGATTGTGTATTTGTGTTCGTTGATCGGTTTTCGAATATGGACATCCTCACAGCCTGCAAGAAGAACATCACAATGGCAGACACTGCCAAGATCTTCTTCGAATGAGTGTGGGTCCATTTTGGGATACCACAGACCATCATCTCTGACCGGGACAGCAGGTTCCTCAGCACATTTTGGTCGAGTCTCCGGTCACTGTTGGACACCAAGCTCACTAAATCCACTGCTTTCCACCCCCAAACATATGACCAAACAGAGGTCATCAATCGAATGATTGTGCACATCCTACACATGTACAACTCTAAGAATTCGCGGTACATGGGATGAGAGTCTCCCTTATGTTCAACACAATTACAACAAGGCTCTCCATAGCTCCACCGACCATAGCCCATTTCAGGTGGGATTGGGATTCCAACCCTTGGGTCCCATTGATGTTGCACTACCACTCACAACTACACATACATACTCTTCCCATGTTTAGTCTGAGACCGACAAAGCCACCAGATTCATTGAGCGAATTCAGCACATCCACCAACCGGTCCATGAGATTTTGCAGAAAGCCAATGCTAAGTACAAGCAGCGCCATGATTAACACAGGGTATCGCACCAGTTTCAGGTTGGAGACAAGGTTTGGTTGCACTTGCAGAAGGAGCGTCTTACCGGGCCCCATCGGAAGCTTGGTCCAGTTCACTATGGGCCTTACACCATCACCAAGGTTGTGGGTAACAATGCCTTTGAGCTCAACACTCCACCATTCCTTTGCTTGCACCCAATGTTCAATGTGGACCTCCTTCGACTATATTTCCCACCATTATTAGACACCTCAGAGATCGCAGAACAACTGACACCAACAGAGTTAGACCCTGATTGCATGAAACAAACATACATTGATCAGATAGTGGACACATAGGTCAAGGGCACTTGCTAGCAGAGGATCCAGCTTTATCGGGTTGTCAAAGCAGAGCAACTCCTACACCAAGGCAAGTGGCTCACCCAAGGCCAAATCCAACAAAATTTTCCTCACCTGATGGGGGAACTCAACGCAATGGAGACCATTGTTTCCTAAGGTAGGAGGATTGGTCCAGGTAGATATTCGTGACCACCCACCTATTCCAACTGGATCCTCTTATTTGTTTGTAGTTCAACACATTATTTTGTACTTCTTTGTAATTGTGGGTTCTACACTTATGGGGTTGTCTGAAGCCCTACACATCTTCCAAGTGGATACTGGTGGCCTCTCACCTAATCCAACTGGCTTATTTTGTATGTTTTCATGTCATCACATCTTGTTGTACTTCTAGGACCGTTTTGAAGCCCTAAACAGTGTTTTTTTGGCTCACCACAGTAAAATTGTAGATGGAGTTAGAGTTTGATGATGTAAAGTGTAGCTCTCTGAAAGACCTTTCCAACGGGCTATCACGCGCCTAAAACGAAGGTCGTATGCAAAAGTTACAACCCCAGGAAGTTGAGGTACCAACTTACCCATAGGGGTCCACATAACTTTTGGTGTTTCACCTCCTAGGGTTAGGTTTTTTTATGTCCAGGGTTTTGGCATTCATGAGTAATATTAAAAAGGCCTCTAGAGCTTTATTGTAATCATTATGCTCAGACAGATGCACGTAGTAGCGATATCTTTTCTCAGAGATAGCTACCACCATTCGAGCAAGTGTTTCAGTTATGCATTTTTACAGTTTCAACCTGTTAGCGATTATTTTTGTCTTAGGCACAAAAGCACCCAGGTCTGCAGAATGACCGGGAAACACCCAAGTGCAGCAGCGAAAGGACCAACTTTCCAGTTACGAGTCAAGGGAGCGGGTAAGGTTTTGATGTCTATAGCTGAGATCCGTCCACGAAGCAGATCAACGGTCATCGGGATCTCGGGGTTACCAAGTGACCCAACATATAGCACCAAAGAAAGCCCTCATATTTCAAAGTTGAATCTGGGTCATCCGATCCAATGACGCGTGGCGCAGGATCCAGTCACGCCGGCATATCGACATTCAGGAGTTCAAGGGATAAAATTCCCCGTCTCTTCACCTCTCGAAACCCTGAACCCTGAAATGCCGATAGCGCCCAGGACCAGGCCCGTGGTTTTGGCATATGGTCGTAAAGGAACAGGTCTGGAGGAGGGGTACTTATGTTTATGGAAAAGTCTCAGCCGTTCTTCCGAAGGACGCGTGTCGCGAGATCTAGCTGCATCGGCGTTTCGGCGATCGGGAGTTCAGGGGGTGAGAGTTTCGTGTTGTTCAATATCGCGAAACCCCGAACCCCGATAGCGCTGAAAGCATAGAAGCTGGGGCCCGCGGTCTCACGGAGCGTTTTCCGCCGTCCATCCAAAGGGAACCCCTGGCAGCAAATAGAGCCATCTCGGCGTTTCGCCCGACTCGACTTCAATGTGCAAAAAGCAACTTCGTTATGTTCCGATGCACGAGATGTCGGGAGAGTCCCAGACCCGGGCCCACAGCGGTGTCGGGTGAGTTCAAGACCGTCAGATCTCAGAGGGACGTGTGGCACCAGGTTGAGCCGCATCGGCATTTCGCTCATCGCGATTTCAAATTGCGGGAATAACTCCTTCCCATTCGCAAACACCGAAAGCGCCTTGGGAATAGGCACATGATCACGGTCTGTGGTCACTTGGAGGAAGGAAGGGGCTGCATAAAGAAGGCCAAAGGCGCTGAGTTCCGCTGCAGAGGGGATCATCGCGACCTCCAGGCGCCATCGGACCCGATCTTAATATTGTTTCTAGTATTGATGTAAATGAAAGCAAGAGTGGGTGGTTGAAGCCTCCTGTCATTCATTAAATAAGGGGAATGGAGGGTCTGGCAAGCCGCCTACTCGCAGAGGTCCTGTGTATCGATTTTCTCAAAGAGGCCATGCCGGAGTCCTCAACTCGACAGAGAAGTTTGCACACACTAACCGAGCACTTAATGGCTCAGCTACCCTCCTTACAGGGGCCATGCGTAGTAAAGGTGGCATTTAAAGAAAGATATTGGTATGAGTTCGACTGAAGGGACACCAAGCCTTGAGTGACTGGGCACGCCTTTGTGAAGTGAATTTTCCTGAGTATATAAACTCAGCCTTTTGTATTTTGTAGGCATCGATGGTAGAGCAGAGCTCCCGATTGTAAAGTTTCAGCAGACATTCTAGCTTTCTGGTCATGCATCTGTATATGAGATTTCTTATTTTATAACAGACAGTCTTCTTAATCCATCTAAATTTCTGTCTCATGCTAGGAGAGTTCGTGAACGAATGATTCGTGCGGATCATTGCAATTATGTCATGATAAAGGATTTATTTATGCATTATTGTATTCTCTGGTTTTCTGTGTTTGAGCGCAAGAAGATCTTGTGTTTGGATGCCTTCTTCTACAGTCTGTTGGAAACCTGATTTTTACTACAGAGCTTCGCATCTCCCTGATATAAGTCTTCCCCCTACTCACCCTTACTACACCTCACTGTCTGAAGTTATCTAAGACCTCACTTGCACATACATGTCTGGCCTAGTTTCGATGTTGGAACCACATTGTTTGAGTTAACCTCCATCCGATCACCCCATTAAATAAATCGTGACATAAACTAATGGGCGTTAGGCTCTGCTCCTACAAGCAATCCAGGAGTGACTTCTGACGCTAACACAACCTATTTTATTTATTCAATAGAAGATATTTTTTACTGGATATCTGTGTTGTTCTTCATATCTTTGTGTTTATTATATTCAGTTTGTTAATCAGTTCGTTCCGCTCCTAAATCTGGATCATCAACAAGCCATACATTGAATCAAGGTACATGAGGATGGATATCATTCTTGTTGGAGTCCATGGTTATCAAAAGAGGCACTTAAATAATTCACCAGACCGTTGACTATGAGGGAATACCATTTAAATATGGACATTGTCACATTTATGTGAATCTGGAAACCGAATGTAAATATTGAAACAAAAGAAAGTTCCAAGCCAAGAAGTAGTATTTGAGCAATTTAGAGGAAGAATTGATGAGGGGAAAACATACCACTAGGATTATCATGGCAACTGTGGATAATATATTTTCAATTTTCTCACGAGGATCGCCACTGAAAAATTCACAACATCCCTTGGATGGAGACATTCATAAGATCCAGACTATGGAAGCCTCCACCAAAAGTATGGAGAGCTCATAGTAAATGGGTAATTCAAAAAAAATTCCCCTACAATTTTTTTTTTTTAAATAAATTATGTTTTGGGTCTCGGGGTATAAATGAAGAGAGCCCAGGAGAAGATCATTTGAGTGATTTTATTCCTATCCTTTCGGGGATAAAAAACTTGAAGTCTCCTCCTCTTATTCCATTATCTAGGTTAGGAGAGTCAATTGTAGAAGATAATTTGTTATCTAGAAAAATGTATATTTGAGCAAGGAATAAGCAACACAAGAAGGTATTTGTGAATCTTCTTTAGAGGGTCCAAAATATAATCTTGGACTGAGAAGTAATGGATCCATATTTTTTTCATGAAGGATTGAGGGAGGCTTGGGGATTTTAGATATAAAAGATGAAAAAATCCCCTCATAGAGAAAGGAGATCATTCATGTCACTAGCTCGAAAACAAGCTAGCTTATAAATTAAAAGAAAAAAAAAAATTGTCTCTAGTCGAGGGTCTTAGAGAAAATGCCCCCAAAGATGTTCAAAAATGATTTTTCTAACCCTAAATAGCCTTTTCTTGCTTGCATTTTGCATTCATTCTCAAAAGAAAAAGAACAAAAAGCATTTTTGTTGTGTTTCTCTTTCTTTGTTATTTGTGCATTTTTTGGAGTAATATTTCTTCAATTACATTTTCCTTTTGATTTGTTGGTTGAATAAGATCTCACTGTCTAAGTCTCAAAAAGAAAATTTCATTTAGTGTTTGCATATTGCATCATTAGTTAATTTCAAGAAGTTGTTCATGCTTTGCATTGAAAACTAACTACAATGTAGGTTAAGAGTAAATTTTTATTTTCTAGTGTTCTTAAAAGTTTCTTTCTGCAAGAGTATGAAAATACCACAAGTTGCACCACCATGTCCTTGAGTAATCAATTGCCTTTAAAAACAAATGCATAATATAAAATTAACTAGACTTTTCTTTATAGAGAACCAACAATAGTCTACTAAGTAGGGCCTTGGGTTAGGATTCGAGAGCAAACTAGAATTGATTAGCGAGTGGAAATCCAGTAGTAGAAAGAAGTGCTTGTCGAGAAAACATCCCTAACACAAGTGTCAAGCATAAGGGCACACTGGGGGCAAGTGACGGTGATATCCCCTCTTCACTTTTTTTTCTTTGTTGGATTACTACATGTACGTGGGTTTATAGAAGTGTCAGATCCTCTGGGTGAGATCACTTCTCGAAAGCTTCGGGCTTTGTTTCCTTGACCATACATGTGTTCTCAACCCACGACTGTTTTTCTCGGTCGCCAATTGTGAATTGGTAACTCTAGTGTCCATTCCTAGGACATCTCAGAGGTGACTGTGAGTGGGAAGTGCTCGTGGTACCTAAGGCAGACACATAATCATTATCTCAACTCCCTTAGAGGGTGTCCATATTCACGAGGGTACTTGCACCTTGGGTGATTATTGCAGGAGGTTACTATAACTATCTATCATTCATTCATTGATTGGTCTCGAGACTTAATCAACTCATATAAGTTTCTGGAAGGTCTTTTTGATAATCTCTTCATTTACTTAGACTCAAGACTTAACCAACTTGGGTTGAGCTTTGGGAGAGAAGTTTGTTTGTTGATCGCTCTTAGGACCTTTTAGTTGAGTGTTGTTTGTTTGTTGATCGCTCTTAGGACCTTTTAGTTGAGTGTTGTTTGTTTGCTGGATAGTTAGCCCTAGGTTGGCGACATGTTTCTACTTTTGAGTCTTTGATTCAAAGTGGATAACCAAATGCTCCACTAGTCTAGAAGAACCTAATTTCTTTCACCTGAAAGTGTGGAGCCATCCCTCAAAAGAAAAGGGTTGACCATATTGACTCTCTTCCGCTAGATCCGGTCGAAGAGACAAAAGTTACATTGAACGATCTTGCAAGGGAAGTCTCTGTGAAATAAGACTGTTATGGCTAAAGTTTTTGAGTATTCCAATGATCTAGGTGGATATCGCTGGCCACCCACCTTTTTCAAATGGCTCAAAACAGTTTTCTGACAATTTTGGCAATTTACTATTTTTAGCAGGTTTTAACTTCCGGGGCCATTTTGCGGGCCTAAATGAAGGTTTTTCGAGATCGATGTTCTCAATGATAGCCGAAGGCATGATTGAGCCCCCAAAACGAATATCCTCAACGATACCTTTCCAACGAGCTATCATACGACTAAAACGAAGATTACGACCACGGGAAGTTGATGTACTAACTTACCCAAACGGGGCCCACATGACTTTTGGCGCTTCATCTCCCACGGTTAGGTTATTGGATGTCTAGGACTTTTGGCACTCCTGTTTATTGTAAAAAGGCCTTCAGAGCCTCATTGTAATGATCTTCTTGCGAATGTGAGTAGCCGTCACATCTCTTCTCAGAGATAAGCTACCACCATTCTAGCGAGTCTTTCACTCTGTATTTTTACAGTCTCTGTACATTTCTTTCATTAATAGAAATTGTGTATTATTGTATATTTGTGTTTATGGTTGCATCTCTGATACATTTCTGTTACATTATTGAATATCTGCGATATCTCTGTGCATTTCTTTATTATATCTTCGATCTCATTTCGTGTCGAAAATAATTTGGATGAGTGGTATCAAAGCAAGCTGCTCTTGATCGTTTTTTCAGTGCATGTCCCTGACGAGGTCCGATTATAGCAAGTTGGGTCTCGAAGTTGTCTCTCTTGAAGAAAATCGCTCTCGCACACCCAAGAAACCCTCAATGGCGGAAGAAAAGAAAAACAACAGAGTAGACGATCCTATCAATCTGTTGCTTGAGCAAGCTCTCACGCGACAGAGGGATGAAATGATGGAGAATTTTTCCCACATCCTTCAACGTCTGCCGATAGTATCAGGCGCATCTTCATCAAGTGGCCACTTTGGAGGCACCTCGCCTTTCAAGGTACAAGTTAATTTTGATATTCCTGTATTTGAAGGATAGATAGATGCAGAAGCCGTAGAAAAATGGTTAACTCTACTAGAAGGTTATTTCTTTGTTCACAATTTTTCTGGCAAAGAAAAGATCACCTTCGCACTCCTTAAAGCTCTCCCTCATGTCAAACATTGGTGGGAAACTTACTGGGAGCAAAGTTCCACAGAGGAGTCTGGAATATATGGGGCCGATCCCACTTGGGATTTTTTTGTGGATGCGATAAAAGAACAATATTACCCCGTTGGCAACTATGAGGACCAGTACATGAGATGGACCACACTGCGGGAAGAGAGGGGCCAAGCAGTTCTGAAGTTCACCAATACCTTCAATACCTTGCGCACCAAGCTCGGTATCAAAGACTCCGAGCGACATTTGGTTCTGAAATATCGTGGGGCTCTACACAGATAGATCCAGACTAAAATGGATTTTCTGGACATCTCATCACTCGGTGCTGCTTATCGATATGCTATTAAAATTGAGCAGAAATTTAAGCACCAGAACAAACGGGAATTCGGGTCTGTAAATCCGCAACAACCAAAGTATGAAAAAGACGACCCTAACAAATAGTCTCCTGAAAACGAGTCCAAGACACAGGGAAACAAGGGTCACGAGAAGACAAAGAAGGACACCGGAAAATGGTGTGATTTCCACAAAATCCCCTGGCACAACACCGATGAATGTCGCTCAAAACAGTCATTGGTGGCCGAGATCAAAGACAAGGAGCCGAACCCTGATTCAGAATCTGATTCTAAAAATACTGGTAAAGGATAGATCATTGACGCAGATCCCACTGCTATTGTCGCGACCGCAACAATTCATCCAGAAGAACCAACAGATCCTGAAGAGGGGGAGCGCCTTTTTCATTCACAAATGTGGGTGAAGGGGACCCCGCGGCATTTTATTGTTGATAGCGGAAGCCAGAAAAACCTCATCTCAGCAGAGGTCATCAAACAGTTGGGATTGTCGACAACACCACACCCACAACCATACAACATCGGGTGGCTTCGGCAAGGACAAGATCTTCGTGTCAGCCAACAATGTTGATTGTCATACGACATCCAACCCTTCAAGGATGAGGTATTATGTGATGTTGCCCCACTGGATGTTTGTGATGTTCTCTTGGGCCAACCATATATGTGGAGACGCCATGTTGTTTATGAGTCTCGACCCCGTAGTGTCATTGTT